>RJWJ010000971.1:70838-159655 GCA_004363605.1 Indri indri | reverse complement strand
GGACTTGGGGGGAAGGGGGGGCAAGGGCAACATACGTAACCTAAACACCTGTACCCCTATAAACAACAAACAATAAAAAAAATAAAATAAAATAAAATCATGTAGTTTAAAGTTTTCATATTTGAAGGTAGTTAGAAATATAACTGGTAAAGGAAAATGCTACAATTTTGTAAATGGTGTTAATACAATTTTGTACAATTCTAAATTCCCTTTGAGCTCTCTAAGGCTCTTGCTAACTCTGAAATAAGAGCTGCCGTGTACCACACGAGCACACAGATGTTAATAATAAGCCCTTACGTGTCATGGGGGTGATGACTTTCAGTAGGAACAGCTGGGAAAGGTTTTGGCTGGGCGCGGAGGACAAGCAGGTTGGGGTGGACCAGTGGGGAGGGGAGGACACTCAGGAGGAAGGGAGAGAGGCGGCGGGGGCCCACGCGGGGGAGAAATCCCTCTGACCGCCATGCTTGTCGGCTGTCTGGTCCACGTGGAAAACAAAGACGTGGGCTTGGCCCTTTTCCTCCTCCTCATTTCTCTGCACGCACTGCAGAATTCTCGGAGCTAGCATGTTACCCAGTGTATTCTTCACACACGATCCTTCACAGCTGAAGATTCTGTGGTACCAGTGGGAGGATTGTATGGTGACCAACTGCCCAAGTTTGCCCTGAACTAAGGGTTTTCTGGGACTTGGGACCTTCAGTGCTAAAACCAGGAAAGTTCCAGGCAAATGTGGATGAGATGGTCATCCTCGCCCAATTGAAGAGATGGAAAAACATTAAAGCCTAATAAAACTTTTAGAACCACTTTCTACCCCTCCCTTACTGTGGATCCTAGTTCCTGATTTATTTTCAACTTTGGGGACAAAAGGAGATGGTTTTACAACGGAAAGAAAATATTTCATCCTCTCTAAGAAGTTTTTTCTCATGCCTCCCCCTCCTGCTTTAGCTTAGGTGCACCGCATCAGCGCTGCGATACGAAAATTGCTGTTATGCATTTACCAGTTATCGTGTGGCAAGAACCTACAGTCCGTTCCCCAGATGCACAATCACCTCTTCCATGGCATGGGCTCTGTCTCATTTATCTTTGCAGCTACATCATATAGCACAAAGCAAACCACCCGGAGCAGATTTGTTGAAGGAGTGGATGCATTTGTTGGTTGGTTTGTTGGCTGGTTAGACGCTGGGGCTCATTATTTGAATATTCGACAGTAATTAATGGATCCATCCCAAAGCAGCTGGTGTATGCCCCCTCCTGAGAACAATCAACTCCATTTGTAGTCCCCTATTTTATGAGGAAGACTGAGGCAGCTTTTGCTGTTGAGCTGAAATCTGTCATGTTACCGCAGTTTTTAGTCCCAGGCATTAACTCTCCAAGCAGAAGGGCTCAGGAAGCCTTCAGTCACAGAGGCCCCGTCGCTCCCCGGACCTCTTTCAGGTTCAGCGATGAGCCAAGTAGCTCCCGGTAACAGTCCCTGCTGGGGCGGCAGCCGGGCCTGGAGGTGGCAGCGGGTGGTGAGCCTTCCCCGCAGGCCTGTGCCCGGCCTGGGCCCACTGGGCCGTTAGACCCCAAGCAGCCCTTGCCGTATCATGCTGAGATCTGGGGGAAGGGATGAGCTGAAAGGGAGGAATTCCAATTTGGATACAGGACAAAGACAACTTGGGGATGAACCAATGTCAGTTTATTGTGTTTTTCCCAAGTTTTTATTTTGACAATTTTCAACCCACAGAAAGTTGAAGATATAATATGGTGAAACTCAGCTTCTGTACCTTTCTTTCCCCTTCGGTGCTAACATTTTGCTTTGCTTGCTTGCAACCTCTTTCTTTCTCTCTAATATTTTTGCTAAATCATTTGAAAATTAGTTACAGTTATCTTGACAATTGACCCCGAAACAGTTTAGCATATATTTTCTAAGAACTAGGCCATTATCCTACACCAGCAGAATGGTTTTTTGCATTCCTAAGACATTTGCCTTCCAAAATATTAATAATGTTATCTAAAATACTGTCCATATATAAATTTTTCTAATTGTCTTAATAATGTTCTTTACAATGTTTTCTTCTGATCCAGGACCCAGTCGAAAGCCATCTATTGCCTGTAATCATCATTCCCTTTAGTCCCCTCAGTCTCTGTGATCTAGAACGGTCTCTCATTTTTTATTTCTTTATTTCATTTTATTTTATTTTGTCTTTCATGGTTGATAGTTTTAGAGTTTAGGCTAGTTGTCTTGTAGAATGTCCTGTAATCTAAATTTGTGTGTTCGTTTCTTCATTATTGAATTCAAATTTGACATTTTTGGCTTAAGTACAACCTAGGTAGTATTGCATGTTTTTTTTATCCCAGAAT
Organism: Indri indri; assembly: GCA_004363605.1. Lineage (NCBI taxonomy): Eukaryota > Metazoa > Chordata > Mammalia > Primates > Indriidae > Indri > Indri indri. The sequence continues at coordinate 157,315 of RJWJ010000971.1, read as the reverse complement.
ATCAGGAAGCTCAAAATGCCTTTTTGTTTCAATATTGACAATGACCCTACGTGGTGTGGAAGGTTCAGAAGTGAGAACCAGCGAGTCAGTCACTTTCTTCCATTGTTTGGTCAGCGTGATGTCTGCCAGATTTCTCCATCAAAAATGTCCCTTCACCCTTTGTGAATAATAGATACTCTATGGGGTGAGACCATGCGAATATCCCATTCTCTAATCGAGTTCACCCGATGGTTTTATCATCTACTGACCATCTTTGCCTGAGTCGGTCATTACCTTGGCTGTTGCAAATGGTGACTTTTCTAATCCTATCATTTTTCTACAAATATAAGCTGAAATTCTTCTGTGAAGAATACCAACCTACCTCCCACACGCATATATACTTTTTTGTTAACTTTTGTCTTTAAATAATAATAGAGCCATGAGAAGTTTCAAAAATATTACAAAGAGGTCCAGTGTACCCAATATCCAGCTTCCACCACTGATAACGTCTTACATTGCATGTCATCAAAACCAGGAACTTGACACTGATACAATGTGACTAACCAGACTCCATTCTCACTTAGATTTCACCACTTTTTAAAATTTAAATTTTGCTTTTAATATTTTAGTATGACTTCGGACTCAATTTTTTCCACTAGGTTATAATCTATTGCCGTCATTCCTTTGGATGCTCACATTGTCTCAGATTTGGCTAATGAGAATCCCTTCAAGCCAACTCATGACTTTTTCTGATAAGCCACCACCAGTCTGTGCGCTGTTCTTTGATTTCTGGTACAAGATGTTCTAGGCTGCAAACCTGTAATTAGCCATTTCCCCAAGGAGAATGGTATTCAGAAACTAAGATTTGAGTGTTAGTTGGGTTAATTGCTACTGAAGTTTGTTGCTTCTAGGCCCTTTCAGCGGACAAATTTGACTCTGGACTGAGTCGTCTTATTCGAATCCAATATCCTCAGGATTCTCCCTCATCGTTCCCTGTCCTGTATTTGCACACACACCTTCCTAACACCATCAGTACATGTAACTCATTTGCTCAGGCCTACAATATATTCAAAATAGTTTTGGAATCACTGCACCAATGTCATTACCAACAACGAACCTGCTAAATAAGTTTAAGATGCCTTTGCCGCTCTCTTTTTGCCCTTAGATAATCACCCACTAAGGACGTACAGTCAGAACATTGTGTTCAAAAGTTTTTAGTTATTTACTTTCTCTATGGTTATATTGTCAATTTGATATGTGCTTGTTTTCCTTTGTTTCATTTCATATTCACATTTAAGATTTGCTTTGTATTTACCCTTACTGATTTGATTTAATTTTAACATACAGTATATCAAGCATTTATATAAGTCAAAACTAAACTAAAAGGTATACTTAGAAAAGTTGTGCTACCAGCCCCATCCCTGTCACTCTGTCGCACACACCCCAAATGGGCAACGCCTTTCATTTGTTTCTGGTAACTCAATCTGCATTTCTTTTTGCAAAAATAAGCAAATGAGTACATGGGTTGTTTTATTTCTCTTTTTCTTATACAAAAGGTAATATATGCATTCTTTCACAACCTGCTTTTTGCTCTTAACAACATATCTTGGAAATCACTCCATATCACATAGAGAGCTGCTTCTTTTTTTTTTTTTTTTTTTTTTTTTTGAGATAGAGTCTTACTCTGTCTCCCGGGCCAGAATGCAGCGGCGTCATCATAGCTCACTGCAACCTCAAACTCCTGGGCTCAAGTGATCCTCCTGCCTCAGCCTCCTCAGCAGCTGGGACTGCAGGTGTGCGCCACTATGCCCAGCTAATTTTTCTATTTTTTGTAGTGACAGGGTCTGGCTTTTGCCCAGGGTGGTCTAAAACTCCTGGCCTCAAGCAATCCTCCCGCTTCGGCCTCGGAGTGCTGGGATTACAGGCGTGAGTCACTATGCCCTGCCTTCTTCATTCTTTCTCACAGCGTGTGTGCTTTTGTGTGGGTGCACCACAGATGATCCAACGTATCGACTACAGAAGGGCATTTGAGTTGATTCTAATGTTTTGTTATGATACATAACATTTCGATAAATACCTTCTCGCATGTGGTTCACACTTATGGAAATGTATCTCAGGGTAAATCCCAACAAGAAGAATTGCTGGGCCCAAGGGCGAATGCATGGTTTTGCTAGATACGCCACATTCTCCTCCATGGAGACCGGTCATTTCTCTCTCTCACCAGCAATTTAGAAGAGAACCTGTTTCCCAGTCTCACTGAAAGTGTGTCTTGTCAACCTTTCGAATTCTGCCAGTCTAACAGGGGAAAGATAGTATCTTAACTGCAGTTTTATTTTGCATTTCTCTTATCATGAGTAAGTTTGAGTAATTTTTTATATGTTTAAAGGCGATTTGCATATACTTTCTATGAAATGTCTATTTGTTTCTTTGTTTTCTTTTCGTACTTGTATGGTTTCATTTTTTTACATTTAAATCTGTCATCCATTTGGAGTTTATTTGGGGATGGGGTGTGAGATATGGATCCATTTTTATCTTTTCCCAAATGCCTATCCAGTCGTCCAACCCTTCATTATTTAAAATCCATCTATTTCCCAGTGTGGCTTGAATTTGGAGGACTTCTACACCAAGTAAGTCCTGCAGTCAGCATTAGGCAGGTCAAAACAGAAATTTCCTTCTGTGCCTGTTCAATATGGCACAGCTAAACCCTGAAAGGAAGGGAAGACATTGATAAAAAGGAACCAAGAGTGAGGAACTCAGAATTTCTAAATATACATATTTTTCTTAATATTTTTAGGCAATACATACTAACGACAAAGATTCTAAATAGTATGAAAGTTGTTACGGTGAAAAGTAAAATCATCTTCCTCTATCAGATTACGGCCTCTCTAAAAGCAACCCCTGCTGTCAGTGTCTCGCGTATCCAGGCACAGGTGATACACGCCTGTGCGGACAGGGAGAAAATGAGAGAGGGAGACATACTTTGAATGAAAGAGGAGGAAAAATGAACTCACACCTCCTGAAAGACCTCGGGTGCTCACCGTCATCACACTTCATCTTAGCAATGGTCTTCTGAGTTCTGTATTTTTATTCCATCTTATGGTTCGGAAATTGGGATTGAGAGAGGTAAAGTGACTTGTCCAAAGACCTCGGCTAGCAAACCGAGGATCCGGATTTGAACCTGCACTGTTCTTTCTGTACCGTGATGTGAACACGCAGGGAGCAGGTGGTCACCGTGCGTGAACGGCTACTTGCAGGCGCGGTGAGAGCAGCATTTGCTGACCTCGCCCCAAAGTGGCCTGACGGTGGGAGCAACGGGGCTTCCAAACGGTGTCAAGAAATTAGCACGTCACGCGATGTTGCTGTGCCACCTGGCAGGGGGCTCCTGATGATGGTGAGCGTGGTCCGTGGATCAGGGTGAGATCTTCCATCCTCAAATGCTTTGAAATTTTTTTGTAAGCCTTGCCACCAGGACGGGAAAAAAATCAGAAGAAAAATTGAATTGTGTCAAGAAACATTAGCTGCTATGACTCAAAGATACATTGAGGGCAGATCTGTTGACCCAGAAGGGCCCATTTCTTAGTCACTTAGCAGCTTTTGCCACACTTTAATATTTTAGAGAAAGAAAGAGATTTGCAAAGTGGGGGAGGGTGGATAAAAATAAAAGATTGCAACAGAAGGGTTTGCTTCGCGACAGCAGTTCGTGGCAGCATGTGAGGAAAATAGAGAGGAAGCATTGTCGCGCTGTTGCAGAGAGAAGGTTTTTGAATGGGAAGTAGATGGGTGTCAATTTCTGTACATTAAAGCATTCAAAACACAGCCCCGTTCTCACAGAGGTTTGCTCTATTGCAGTGAAAGCGTATTTTTCCCTCACTGTTACGGATTGCAGACTCTGTAACAGCGCGCGGGTTAGAAGGGCAGGGTGGGGGGAGTGGGAAGGGGGCACGCAGCCCCCCTGGAAAGGTCACAGGCTGTGTTTGGTTCCCTGGGGACTTTACTGCTCTGGACTAAGGTCCTTGAACTTGCTCCATTCCTTAAGGCACTGGAATGTTGGATTGGGACGGACTCTCCAACAGGCACTTCATGGGGAAGGGCAGAGATCTAGTTCACGGTCAGCGCATCTATTTCCACCCCATCCCTTACCCACCGACCCTCGATTGTGAACAGAACGAAAGATGTGGGAGGCACTAGGACTCAAGACCATACACCCGAGCTTCTTACGTCATCGTTCTGTCCATTCTGTTTGCGACTGCGACCTGCATTTCCCTCACCGTGCGCGGATGCCCGTGTCCGCGCAGACGCCTGTGCGATCAGCTGTTCTCTCCAGGACAAGTTCCACCCCTGCGCCGCCCCTCTGACCTCCCAGCCTTCCATCTATCCTCCCTTTCTCCACCCTTCCCCTCATCCTTCACCTTCTGCTCTACTCAGCCTCGGAAATACGCTGCTCCCCCCGGATCTCCCCATCGCCGCAGTCAGGAATACGCCACTGTTCATCCTAGCAAGGCTCCACTCCTTCCCGTTAAAAATTCTGTTAAAAATCCACGATGTATAGCAAATCTCCCTTGAATTTTCCAAATGTTTCAAACAGCCCCATTCTTCTCCCTTAACATCTATCAATCCATCAACTAGTATGTTTATTAAACGTTTGCTGCGTGCTAGAGATGCTGCACTAATGTCAGGAAGAGTGACATTTGTAGAATGCTTGACACTTCGCAAGGCATTTTCACATCATGTTTTCGACCTGATCTCCATAACAACCCCCAAGGTAGGAAGGGCAGAAATAATTACTGATCCCACATTGCAGATTAGAAAACTAAAAGCCCAGAGAGTCAGGTGGCTGCTAGAAGTGGCAAAACCAAAAATTCAAACACAGGTCTTGTTTACAAGCTCAGGAACTGTATGTCAACAACGGAGCGTCATGCCTGTGCCCCTCCCCACCCCACCCAACACGGAGTCCACCTTCATAGCTGCGATTAGCGGTAAGCATGTTTTTCTAAAGTGTTTATTCTGTCTTCCCTTTAATCGATAAGGTCCCCATGGACTGGAGCTCAGAGCGGCTCTGTGAGCTTGGTGTTGAAAGGGGTGAGGAAAGTCAAATAAATCCACCGTTCTCAGAGGCAAAGCTGGAGGAAGGTTCCGGCGTGCACAGATGCAGACCCATCTGAAACAGTGGCACAAGGCATCGGGGTCGAGGCAGGTGGGCTCCCTGGCGCTTTACCCGTTTAATAAGCACTAATGTTTTTTGGAGTCATTTCCGTTCCATCCTATCGACACAGAGCTGGATGAGTCAGCTCCCAGGCATACTTCCTCCCCTCCACACGAAAGTCAATGCACACGAAAAGCCCCCATAGTGGGCATATAATTATCATCCAACTGCAAACCCATTTCTCAAGGATCCTTCCCCATTGCTAGAGAGCTGGATTAATCAGCATGACTCACAGTGGTTTTTACGTCTGTTAATTTACTACCAAACATTCCTTCTCTCCTGAGAGGAGATGTTTTGTTACGTGTAATTAGACCATGTACGCAATCCTACGTGGGACTTGTTATGTTTGCACAGGAGGATTACGAAGCTGTCCCCGGGTGGGGGTTGGTGACAGGCTGCAGGAACAAAGGTATGCTGCGTGCTCGTTTGCGAACCGCCTCCGGTGCAGCACGGGCTTTGCCGGGGGGATGCTGGGGCTGGAGGCGCATGTGGGCTCCGCTCCTCTGACTAATTGCCTGGGGCCCAGAGGTTCTCAAGATAATGCTGAAGCATACGGTCCCTACTGCTTCTCAGGTTTTCTGCCTCCGGAGAGCAGGGCCGGCAGCAGCCCACACAGGGCTGCAGGGCCTGGCAGTGCATGAGAACCGGTCCTTCCTGGGACACAGGCCGGGGGCCAGGAGATTTACGTGTGGAGCCGCCTCTGGTTTTAGGGAAAGAGGAGCGGCTGGGCCTTGGAGGAGCATCCCTGAGGGCTGGGCCCCAACGCTAGGGCTTTTCCTTGTGAGAGTCTGGCCCCGCCTAACACTCAGGCCCCCCTGAAATGACACTCGTGCAGTGCTCTGCTAAACCAGAAACGAAACGAACATAGAGCACGGGCTCTCTAGCCTGTTTCCAAAATCTCCTCACTAACCCGCTTGGAACCTCACTCAAACTCTACTAGGAAAAGCCATTTAGAGTTAGTCGGTGAGCGAAAAATACACTGCGTGTACACGTGTCCTCCGCTGTTTCGCTTTTGCTGTTAATGAAGAGGCGGAGCGCCCCAGGAGTACCGAGGAGCATGTTTCACGGGAGCCAGGAGCATGCTGGTCACACAGGGGAAAGTGTGGGTCACCAACCGCCGGACCATCGTTAGAAGGCACTGGGGTGTAGACGGCTTTGGGTCACAGGTTTCTGGTTCCTGCTGCATCACTCCCTCGCTGTGTGACCTTGGACACGTCACTTGGTGCTCCGGGCCTCCATCCTTCATGCATCTGAGGATAATAGCAGTAGCCTCTGACCTACCTCCCAGCGCCTCGGGAGGATGAAATGAGATCATGGAAGGGAAAGAGCTCTGTAAACCGTATTCTGCTGTGCGAAGGACTGTCCTCGTTATTAATAATAATGGCCCTTCGCGCTGATGATAGCTGTCATCTGGGAGCTGGGGTGGAGCTGCTTTTCCAGCACGCCCGTCTCTGTTACGGCAGAGCCCTTTGTGAAGGAACAGCACTGAGGAGCGACTAGCCTGTGCCCTGTCACTCACCAGGTGACATCTCAGGAGACAGCAGTCCAAGGTGCTGGAGGAGAGTGGCTGTGGCATCCTGTCCCTCAGGTTTGACACAGCGTAATCGTTTTGACATATGATGGAATTTGTCCTCGCACGGGTCAGAATAAAAGCCCAATACTCACGCTTTTCATCTAATTTCAATTACAGTCATTAAAACCCTTACTCCTGAGTCAAACCTTTCCAAAAACCATCAATGACAGCCCATTACAGATGAGTTATTTATAGCGGCGCATGTTAATTTTACAGTACCGCAGACCAGTGATTCACGGCTTGGCATTAGTGAGAGACATCACTCACTGCGCTGAGTGATCCCTGACATGACAAGTGCTGCTCTGTGTCTCTGCAGGGGTGACGCAGGGCCTGACTTAGAGGTCAGACCCATCCAGCGCAGAACAGCCCACCCACCCAAGGACACATTCTGCCCTATGGGGAAGAATGATACAATTTGCTGTGGGACTGGAGTGTCACATCCAGAGGATTTCTGACTGAGATATTTAGCCTGGGCCAGAGGTTTGCCTTTTCTTCTCGTATTCACAGCTGTTAGCATGAGCACTCCGCAGACCTCCTATTATGTGCCGCTATTCAATAACTCCGAGGGGTATCTGATACTCACCTGGACTCGATGGAGAACCATGTCTCTGGGGCCATAGAAAGCCTAGCATCCTTTTATCCAAACTGCTTCAACCTCAGGTTCGTAAGTGCCACTTTGACCGATCAATATTGGGCCTCTTCATTCTCGGTCTATTTGTAGCTGAAATTCTCCCCCTTGATTAAAAATTCACCAAGAGGCAGCCTGATGTGACATTTATGAGTTCCTGGAAGTCCATAAATGTTGAATGTTAGAAATTAGCACCGAGTTGTTCAGATGGTAAAAAGCAATCAGCAGGCAAGAGGGCTAATATTCTACAGTCCCACGTTTTTATTGTCTGTCTGTGGGACCTCACGGCAAAATGGAGCCAAGACGTCACGCGGAGCCCCTCCGCGCTTGGCTGAACATCGTACCCGTCCCTACCTCTGAAATAAGCCCCTTCCAAATACGGCCGAATCAGGTTTGATGAAGCTATCTGACCCCCTATTTCCTTCCAACTCGCAACACTTCGTCAATCAGTACCTTGTCCAAGGCCCCCTTTTAATACAGGCCATGATAACAAACACTGAGATCGATTGCTGTTGCTCTTTCTTCCTATGTTCGTAGCTCTGCAATCATTGGGACAATAGGTTGGTGAGTATAAACTCATGACCTCGTTATTTTGGAGTTTTCAACCACAGGACTGCCTCACGCTCTACCCGTGAGTATTTCTGCAGGTTATTTCCTGACCCACATCCCAGCCCTTTTTTGAGCCTCTGTTCCCTTTCTTAGTGGTTTCTTCAGACTCTTCTATAATGCTCCCTCTGTAGACCTTCTGGGCCATCGATCGTGTTCTGGGAGCTTTGCACACTTCCCGGGAGGCCTCGTCTCGTCTGGCCTGAAGTCAATGAAGAGACGGAGCAGGTTAAGTGCTAAGGCGCTAATCAGCCAGCCCAAGTGCCGTTCCACTTCCTTTCTGCATATCCAGCCCGAGAGAGGGGTTTCTATATGGAATTTCAATTCTGTCAGGCTGCTGGTACCTTTTGCAAAATGCAGTGAGACACTCTTCCTGAGTCTCCAGTGGGAAACCCTAGGCACGTGCTGCAGGATGCACGGAGCAGGCAGGGGGCGGTGGAAGAGGACTAGAGCCTGCCATCGACTGTGAGCTCTGCCACTTACTAGGTTTGTGACCGCGTTCCTTGACCTCGCTATGCGCCAACTTTGTCTTCCGTAAGATGTAAAATGGGGATAATGTGAGTTCCTGTCTCATAAGGTTGTTATGGGAGAATAACGAGCCGACATTGAGGGCGTTACCTAGCACATAGTACAGCCCGTGTAAGGGATTTTTCATCTACGGCATACCCACTGTGACAGAGTTTGGCAGTGTGCGGATATATCGAATTAGCAGAACGTTTTGTCAGCCGTTAAGGACAGTCTCCGAAAGGGTAGAGACGTGTTCTCGAGTAACCACCAGGGCCGGGCTGGCGCGTGCTGCGCACAGGTCTATGCACACAAACACCAGGCAGGCACAGCGCGGAGGGTTGGTTGAGGAGGTGGTGTTGGTTGTGCCTCGAGGGTGACCAGTATTCCGAGCGCAGCGTTGCCGGGAGCGGCTGGGGGAAGACCACCCCACCTGCGCCCAGCACCAGCCATGGCCGCGTTGCTGCCCCTCCCCCACTCGCCAATCCCACCCTGGTCTCCGCCGCCGCCCGCTTGCCCCTCTTCCTCTTGCCCGTCACCTCCTCCGCGCACAAATCTTTACCCCCGGCCTCCCTTTTCCTCCAATTATTTTCTCCTTGTTGTCTCTCTCTCTTACAATCTCAAAAGCCATGTGTGCAATTTGTAAATAAATCAAATAACATTGAAAGATACAAAATGAAAAGCAAAATCTTCTTCCTCCACCGCCTGCTCTCTAGAGGTAACGACTGCGTGGTGGTCATAAAACATGGCCACAGATTCTCGGCACTGCTCTCTCCGAAAGGTGGAGTTTACATCCCTCCCCCCGCATCCGAGCTCGCTTATGACTGCTCCACCCACAGAGCAGTGCAGGAGAGACGCCGCGTTTTCCAAAGCTAAGTCACGACAGGCCATGAAGCACCTACCTTGTTCACCAGCGCGCTCCCTGGGACCCTGAGTGGCAACATAAAAACTCGACCTCCCTCAGGGGCCTTGCTACAGAGGCTGCATTCTGGGCCTCGGGGCCCAGCCTCCCAGCCTCCCAGCCTCCCACGGCTACGTCTCTTAGTTAACATGTCCCATTGCACGAACACACCACAGACTATTTAACCACTCTTCTAATGATAAATATCGTAGTAGCTTCCAGTTTTTTGTCATTATCAACAATGCAGCAATGAACATTCTTATCAATACATTTTTGTGTGTTTTATGGGTATTTTTGCAGGATAAACTCCTAAAAATAACGTTGCTGAAATAAATAGTATGTGACATTTTAAAAGGAATTTTGACAGATATCACCAAATTGTCTCCCACTAGGCTGTGCCAGTTTAGACCTCTGGTGGTACATAAGAGTGCCTGTTTCCCCGTGACCTCCCCGACACTGAATACTATCAGACTTTTTAATTTCTCCCTTTCTGATGCTCTCTCTGCCTTCATCATGATGTGCTCCAGCTGTATGCGGTGTAAGCAGCTGTCCTAAGCATGGCTCGTCCCAGCCTGCAAACCCATGGAGCTCGGGGGCATATGGAAGTAGGGAAGGGGTATTCAGGGATGGTAAAGGAAGAAGATAAAACAAAAAGTCAACCTATTAAATTCAGGTAAATGAGAACGAATTTAACACAAACGCGAGCCACGACACATCGTAGACTGGCAGAACAGATGTTTTGGGACACAATGAAATGCGGCTCAATGATATTTATTAATGGCAGGTGTTTTTGGAGTCCAGAATGACCCAGTTGGTTGGGGGCATCAGGAATGTGGGAGGGAGAAAAGTGGAGGTTTTCTCTGTCAATCAAATGCTCACTGGACAGCTGGCAATAAATGGAACATTTTGCAATGATTGACTTCAACCTGGATGATTCCAGGGGACAGTTGAGGATAGTGGTTCTCAAACCTAGCTGCATAGAAATATTACCTGGAGTATTTTTTGTTTTTGTTTTAGAGATGGATAGATATTTCATTCTCCTCACATCACCCCCAAACACACATGCGCACAGACGCCATAGACTCTGATCAGCTGGTCTGCATTTTCAACAAGTCCATCAGGTGGTTCTGGGGCAGAACAAGGTTAAGGAAAATTTTTCTAGAGCAGAAAAACTGAGCTTGCATATCAGAATCACCTGGGAATCTACTGAAACCCAGACTGCTGGGCCCCAGCGCCAAAGCTGCTGATCTGGTCAGTCTGGGCGGGGCCTGAGAATGCGCATTCCAAAGGAGCCCCTGGTCCAGGCAGACACTGTGAGGACCACAGCAGCAGCGCAGCAGCTCCTGGGAGCTAGCTGCAAACACAGGGACACGAGTCCCGCCTGGCGCCTAGTGAAGCTGAGCCTGCCATTGACAAGCCCCCGTGGCCTGCGTGCGCATTACAGCGTGGGAATTGGGGTCCTGCAAACTTGGCCCGTGCCTGGGGCACTGTTCGGGGCGGGGACCGCTGGAGCAGAAAGCCCTGGGCTCTGGTTCCAGCACTGCCACCGGGAACCCCTGGGATCACATGGATCATTTTCCTTCTAATGGCTTTAACTTCCTCATAAATAAAATGCTGAGATGAGGCTAAAGAATCTTTAGAATTCTTCCCTTCCTTCCTATAATTCTAATTTAGTGTTTTAAAAATTATTATGGGCTGAACTGTGTCCCCCAAAATTCGTATGTTGAAGTCCAAAGCCCCAGGACCCCAGAAGGGGACTATATTTAGAGAGAAGGTCTTCAAAGATGTGATTACAGGTACATGGCGTTCTTAAGGTGGACCCTAACCCGATCTGGTCAGAAGGGGAAATCGGGACAGACGCTCACAGGGAGACTGCAAACACAGAGGGAGGGGACGGCCCCCGCGAGCTAAGGAGCGGCCGCAGAAGCCAGCTTGCCAGTGTCCTGTTGTCCCTTCAGAGCTGCAAGGAAATAAACGTCCATCGTTTAGGGCGCCCTGTCTGTGCTACTCGCCACGGTAGCCCGAGCAAACGATACACATGCATCGACCTTTATAACTAAACCTAGATTAGATTCCAAACACAGACATCTGACTTCTCATTACAACCCATTTCAGCATCCGACTGAGTCCCGTAGCCGAGTTTTCCAAGAACGCGCAGCCCTCCCGCACCGCACTCCTCCCGTCCCATCCTCTCGGCAATACTCAGCACCGGGGACATTCATTTCCCTGGCCCAGGGAGCATACGACCGTTACCCACGGTACCCACCAGAAGAGGCGATCGTGATGTCCCTTACACTTCACCGACTTTCTGTGTGAACCTATGGAGTGGCGCTTTCCAAACTTGTCCGTACGTGGAGGTCGCCTGGAACACTTTGAAAATTGCTAAAGCTGGTCCCCCATGGACTGTGATTTAATTAATCTGGGGTGTGTCCTGGGCTTTACACTTTCTTTTTAAAGACCCTCAGGTGATTCTAAAGTGCATACGGGTTTGGAAATCGGCGCCATAGGGTACTGGGCGAGCGAAGGCAAAGAGGTGGGAGAGGAACTGCAGTATTTTGAAGGACTCAAGAGAGCCGACTCTCACCTGGTTGTTAATTTACTTATCCACGCGTGCACGTGTGTGTGCGACCAGCAAATCCCTGCGCACAGACTTCGTGCCAGCGCTATGCTAGATCCTTAAGATTCAAAAAGGGATGACGCAGCCTCTGCCCTCACAGGTTTCTGGTCTAGGGGAGGTGACACAGACAGGCAAACAGCTAATCTGGAGGGTGGCAGCTCGGCGGTGGCGCCGCGGAACACACCAGGGCCCGGCACAGAGCCACACGGCTCACGTGCAGCCGCCTCTCCCAGGTTCAGGAACCCAGGCGGCGGTCCAGACAGGAGGGGCACGCCGTATCCGCTTGCTCACTTTCTCCTTCCCTCAATCGACCACTATTTAGTGAGCAGGTGCCGTGCCCCTGCCGAGTAGAGCCCACAAGAAGCAGTCGGCTCTCTCGGAATCCGTACATTTCCCAGCAGAGTAGACAGTTCTTGTCTTTGCTTGTCTTTCATTCTCCCGTCTGGTACGAGTACTCGGAGTACTCAGAGTTTCTCTGGGGAAACGACTCCACCACTCCCAGTCCATGTTGCCCGGGGACTCTGCTCCACTTTCTCCAGAGCAGCAAACCTGCCTGGCTCTTTCTTTATCCTGGGACTTGAACCAGGTGTGTGTGGGGGTGGAAGTGTGGGCTACCATCTGTGACCAGTCGACAGAGGCTAAGGATGGAGCCAGGCTGAGTGGAAGGCCGGGAAGCAGAGGCCAGGGCTGACAACCGTGGGCCTGGATGGGGCCCGGCCTCTGTCTCTGCTGCACAGGCTAATAAATTCCCTTTGGGGCCTGATCCAGTTTGAGTTGATTTTCTGTTATTTGCAACTCAAAGAGTCCCAGCTGCTACATTGAAAATGGATTTTTCAGGAATATTGCCTTTTGCAATTGAAAAATAAATAAACCCATTAATATCTGTTCAAGAAGCGCTCAGTTTCCAGTTTTATTAAAAACATGTTTTTTAGAGATTCTATTGTAATACGTCTTTAGGTGTATAAATGGAATCCTGTAAAGTCAGCCAGATCATGAGCTCAAGCTGTTCTCAAGAAAAGTATTCAAATGATGCCACACCTAGTTAGCCGCTGCCAGGTAATGCTCAAAGAGCATACGGAGGGAAAGATTCCAGGTTGTTCCGCTCGCATTCTAACAAGCACCTGAGAAAATGTCCAGGTTTGAGGGGACCGGGTGGGGCATCCTCACCCTCTGGGTAGCACCGCTGTGTGACGGCGGTCACAGATGAAGAGGAACCAACGAACAGTGCAGAGGTTGTGGGGTGAGTGGGAGGGTAGGTTGTGAAACTAAGGCTACCCCTTTGCCAAGTATTGTTGGTCCCTCCAACGGTCCCAAGTTGTCCTGTCATTTCTGAGCAGCCTCATGTTTCTGCCCAAATTCTCATCCTTGCTGGCCTGAACTAATGCAGCAGCCTCTTCACCGTTCTTCCTGCCTCGAAGGAATAGCTTTCCCGCCTCCAGCCACACTGTCCGTCCCCCCCGCCCCACCTCACTGTGCTGCCAGAGCGATCCAGTCTCGCTGCCTATTGGAAACCTTCACACCTCCACCTCCCCTCACCTCCACCCAGGGCCCAGGGTCTCTGCCAAGGCACACTTTGCCTGTACCCACTGCCAAGCCTCACATCCAGGTCTCAGCACGGGCTAGGCTGTTTCAAGCATGACGTGCCTGTGCTCACTGCATTCTTACTGTCCAGACGCTACATCCTTCAAAACCGAATCCAGTCGGGAAGCTCCTCCTCGAATCCCCTCCTCTGTGCCTTATTTATGATTTCTACATGTTTTACCCCAACATTTTGTCATTATATGTTTGCCCTTCCATGTAAGTGTGAGCGCCTTTAAGATACGGCGGGTTTCTCACTCATGTCTCCACCTGCAGTACGAAGCATCGTCTGCCCAGAGCAAGCGTCCGGTCAGCACTCAGCGAATGGAGCCGCTTGTCTTGGCCTCAAAGTCAGAGGTGAGATGATTTAAACGAGAGCATTCTGAAAATCTAAGATAAGATCAGAATGAGGTGAAGATGGGATGGGTAATAGCAAACAGTTAGTGACAAAAATGTCTCCACATGTTGTCTTCTCAAAAAGATGATCGATTTGTAAGGCTTACCACGTTTAGCTTTTGCATTAAGGTAATATATTGTGACTCATATCTAAAAACCATATATTTACGAAGTGTGTAGGTTTGAGTTGGAATCTCCATAGAAATTTCAAAAACACGCACATACGTGTACCCAAACACCTTCTAGTTCACTCTGGGAGAAAATGGGATTCTAATTACCTACTCTAAATTAAGTAAAAATATCTAAAAGAAAATGATTTTTAAAAAAGACATTACCTAATTCCTCAATATGCAAAACTAAGATCAACTGGTTGAAACCATCTAGGCAGACTCCAGAAGGGTCCAAGTGAGCAAAAGAAGAGAGCAAAGCCCTCGCCGCCGTTCTGCCATCCTGATTCAGGCAACCAGCTTCCTGAGCAGTGATTTCCAAACAAGCCTGCACCGAGGTGGGGGCGTAAACCAGATGCCCCCCAATACTTCATCTGCATTTACATTCGCTCTTATTGGATAAGCCCTGTGGGATCTGGGCTGTGTTCTTTCCTAGTAACCGTTAGAGTTACAGCATCGCTTTAAACTAGCTGCAGTAAAAAAGAAAAAAAAGCAAGCAATATGGAAATGGAGATTGCTTTGTAAAATCGGCAAGGACTTGCGCTAGCTTTTTGCTGGCGCTTTTAAATTCAAGGCTGGTTTTAATGTTCCGGGAGCCCTATTTTGCTACCGGCTGACACTCAGTGGAAAAGGCACGGAGTTTAGGGGGCGACTTCCCCCCATTTTCCCCCTTTGTTTGGTATCACAATTTCCTGTTTGGCATAATGAGACCAGCTTGGCTTTGCAGTGAGAGGGCAGCTTCCCCTATGCCAAGACCACCAATCAAGTTCATAAGTACGATAAATACTTTTAAAAAAAAATCCAGCAACCAAGAGACAAATGAAACAACCTGGAATTTCTGGATTCTCCTCCAATCTAATTACAACGGCAGTGAAAGGACACGTAGCTAATTAAACTGCCAATCACAGCAAAATGAAAGGCGCCCTGTTTACGCAAATATTTACTCTGCGGCTGGGACCAGCCATTTTGGCAGAGGAGGCAGCGACTGGTGATTAATGCACAAGAGGGATCGGGTGTCTTCACAAAACAAGTAAAGCGACTTCGCTTTACTCAGAGGCTTATGTCTTACTTTTTTCTTTAAAAAAATAGACCTTTTAATGAAACATGCACATATCTTAAGTGTGGCTCCATCAGTTTCCCCAAGTTGGATGCCCCTGTCTGAAAGCACCTCGCGAGTCTACTTCTCGCCCTTCCAGTAACTGGTCCTTCTCCGCCCAGGGGTAACAACTGTCCGAGTTCCATCAGCACAGCTCAGTTTGGCCTGCTTTTGTCGTTCACATACACGGAATCACATGGAACGTGCTCTTTAAGTGTCCGTCTTCTTCCCCTGCGCACAGCATCGCGAGCTTCATCCAGGCTGCTGAGTTGTGCGTCGTCTGTCCTTACGGCTGCGCGGTCTCCCTGTACGGCTGCACCTTGACCTGTGTGTCCAGTCTGCCGTTGGCATTTGAGTTGTTTCCTGTTTGGGCTATTATAAGCAGTGCTGCCGTTAACATTCTAGAACATGCCCTTTGGTGAAATACACGCACAGGTCTGTTGGGTGCATATGTAGGTTGTAATTACTGGGCATAGGTTATGCTGATGTTCAGCTTTCACAGACGCTGCCACACGCTTTTCCAAAGTGGCTGTAGCAATTCAGGCTCCCACAAGCATGGTGACACCAGCCACCACTTGAAGGCTTCCCACATGCCCTGGACTAGGCAGTATGTTAGTTAATCTTTGCAGCAGGTGCAGATTTAGATGAGGAAACTGAAATTAGGAGACTTTCCCAGAAAACACAAGCTAACTTCTGGGGCTCCAACCCAGGTCCTTGTCCCTTAAAAGCTAGAGCTCTTAATCCCCATGTTCATGACCTTCCAGCTGTTTTGATTTGATGTAGGGTACTGAATACATCTTATTCTTTTTTGTTTGTTTGTTTGTTTAGAGACAGGGTCTTCCTCTGTTGTCCAGGCTAGAGTGCAGTGGCATCATCTTAGCTCACTGCAGCCTCAAACTCCTGGGCTCAAGTGATCCTCCTGCCTCCGCTTCCCAAATAGCTGTGATTATAGGCACGTGCCACCACGCCTGGCTAATATATTTGTAGAGACAGTTCTCACTGGGTTGCCCAGGGTGGTCTTGAACTCCTGGCCTCAAGCGATCCTCCCACCTTGGCCTCCCAAAGTGCTGGATTACAGGCATGAGCCACCGCCCCTGGACTGAGTACACCTTATTCTTACTATAACTCCTGGGCTCCTTTCTCTCTTTTCTGCTTTATTTCCTTTTGTGGGGTCTGATGACTTAACTCACCCTGCCAATCTTTTTCATTCTCTGAAGTTTCTCGAGCCAAGTGACAAAAGCATCTCTTGACTTCCAGGGAACCAAATTCTCCTGGTTTTCCTTCTCAGCCTCTCTCCCCTCCTCAATGTCAGGTGTGGAGGTGCCCAGGGCTCCTTCTTTGGCCGCCCGGCCTCCTCCCTGGGTGCTGCGCGGACTGCCGCCCAGTGCTCCAAACGCACCTGCCTCTCAGGCTTCCAGGCCGTGGTGGGGCCATGCCGCCTGCGCTTCCTGACGCCTCTTATCCTTGGGGGGTGTGGGGCGTGTGGCTACTGCCAACGATCTGCGAGCAGCAGTGACATGTGTCTCTTGTGATCCGGAACATTTCTTTGCCATCGAGAGTCTTCCAGAGTTCTCTTTCCCCCTGCCTGTTTGTTCGCCCGAGTCCCGGGTGGAGAGGCAGGGCAGAGCTGGTCGCCCACACGACGGACACACAGCATAAACAAGGACACATTTCCAAGTTACAAGCTTCTAAGAGTTGGGAGCGTATTCGTTGCCATGGGATAACCAAGCCCCTTCTAACAGATACAATGAGCACATTTAGTTTTGTGAATTTAGTTACAATCTGTCTTTTGACAGTTCCCACATTGTACCTCTCAGCTGGTTCCAGGCCCTGAACTCCAGACTCATTTATCCTACCGTCTTTGCTAATCCTGTCTTGGAAAACTAATACACAGCTCAAACACAACACATCCAAAATGGAATTCCTGATGTCCTCCCACCCCCTGAACTTGGCCCTTCCTCAGTCTTCCCTGTCTCAGTTGATAGCAGCTGCAATCCTCCCACTGCTCAGGCTGAAAACGCAGGGTCTTCTCGCCTCTCCTCTTTCGCTTACGCCCCAAATTGACTCTGTCGGCAAACCATCTGCGCTAGCTTAATCTCAAAACAGATTCAGAATCTGACCCTTCCTGCCCCCCCAGTTATCTAACTCTAGGTACCACGGCTTTTCAAAATCCGTTCTTCCAGGTAATGGCATTTTCGTGACGCTGACACTTGCCCACAGTACCCGTCGCCCCACCCGCCACCCGTCTGCAGTCCTTTGCACCACCCGGTCCTCCGCCACCTCCTGCGGTGCAGTTCTCTGGCCACCGTCCCTCCCTGGCGTTAGCTTCCTGACCTCACTATCCTGTCTCCAGGAGAAGTCAGTGCTTCATGTGGCTTTAGCTTTTATTTTGATTCCTGCTTCATGGAATGAGTGTGTAACAATGACAGGATAGGGAATGGTTTCAGGAGATATATGGATGAATATTTCTATTTGAACAATTCTGATTTTATTTTAATGTGTATTAGAAAAAATATAACTAGCACATAAAGCCTGAGATTTCACAGATATTATTGCTGAGAAGACGCCAAATAAATCATTTTAAGTCAAATTAAAGTAAAACATTAAATAAACAATACTTCGGAAGGCACGAGACGGGGATCGCAGTGGCTCACAGGCGGGGTGGGGGCGCAGCACGGGCCTCCCGGAGTCCTCTGCGGTGGACGCATCCTCCCGGCCCCCGGGGTTGGCTGGGAGGCCACCGTCCCTCACGATTGATGAATAAACCTCAGGTGGCTTCTTCCTCCAAAACCAGTTCCCCCGCTGATTCCACGGTGCCCCTGTTCCTGCAGGTCGAGTCCAACGACCAGAAGTCGTTTTTGACCCATTTCTCTCTTCTGTCCTCTTTATTCACTAAATTTCTAAATCCCGAAATGTCCGTCACATTTACCCTCTCGTTTCATTCATTCCAGGCCATGACCCCATCACCTCATACCCGGATCACCGTAATGACCTCCCAGCCGTTCTCCGCCTCCCTCCGAATTCGGCTGCACCCTGTGGTACCCCGAAGTCACCCTCCCGGGCCCTGCTCAGCCGCCTCCTCTGACGGCACATCCACGGCCCCCGCCCCATGCTAAGCGTCGCGGCTGTTTACTGGGTGTGGTGTGTGAGAGACTTGCCGGGAACTTTCCTGTTCACCCCTCTGAAGTGGACGCTGCAGACGAGGAAGCTGACGGCCGAGGCCGAGCGATTGGCCGAGAGCTGGTACCCGGCAGAGCCACGGCCCACGCAAGGAGCCTGATGCCAGGATCTTCCAACTGCCTTCCTACACGACTCACTGACAATGTGACGTCACTTCTCATTAAAGGCCGTCTTCACGTCCTCCGTTCCTTCCCTTTTCCTTCATTCAGGGGAGCCTAATCACGGCAGCTATTGGGCCTTCATCGAGACCCACCTGGGTCTTGACAGTCCCCCCTCCCTGTGCACTCGCACCCCTCCTTCTGGTACGACCCCCAAACCGTGCCTCTGCTTTCGACCCAGCTCAAGTTCAATGCCTTTAAAATCACCAAAGCCACAGTTACCACTGGGACAAATAGATGTCTGTCCTTTCAGAGCTAAAATTTAATTGTTCCAGGCCCTGAATTGTTCTGCTTCAGTCCTGATATTAACTTGGCACTGTGGAAAAATGGCTAGAAAGAAAAAAAAATGACATCCCCATCCCATGAATAGGAGGTCCCTTCATCTCTGAATTAAGAGCATTTCAAAGTAATGCGAGTAGACGCAGTTCAAGGCATTGCTTTTTGACTTTTAATGTGCACAGGGTCTTTTTTAGCATCCAATTCTTTGTATTTAATAGACACTCCGTGATTGTTAGAACACAGGCTGATTTCCAAATGCACCAGTATTTCAGAGAACAGAGAGCCAGATGTGATTCTGTCCAAAGAAATTGTGGCTTATTTGAACCTTTGGTTGACTAAGATGTTTTTGCTCATGGTCTTTTCTTTCAGTTGGTCAGAGAAGCAGGAGAAGAAATGAAGGTGGCAAGGGTCAGGCGTCTCTTCTGTTCTTTCTGTGACAGCTGCCACAGAAGACCACAGAATCCGGAGGGAACCGAGACGTTGTCTAGCCCACGCCTTCATTTCAGGGCGCGGTGCCTGTTCCTGGCTACGATGTCACCCCCAGCCTGCCCCTGACTGGCCGGGGGCCTGCCCGAGTCCATTGGCGTTGCTATGAAGGAATAGCTGAGGCAGGACATTTACCAAGAAAAGAGGCTTGTCTGGCCCAGGGCTCTGCAGGCGGCACCAGAAGCAGGGGGCCAGCATCCGCTTCTGCTGAGGGCCTCAGGCTGCTTCCTCTCGGGGCAGCAGGCAAAGGAAGCCAGCGCAGGCAGGTCACACGGCGAGAGAGGAAGCCAGAGTGAGGGGGCAGGTGCCAGGCTCTTTTTAACAACCAGCTCTCGAGGGAACTAACAGGGAGAACTCACTCCTTACTGCAAGGACGGCACCGAGCCGTTCCCCAGGGATCCAGCCCCACGGCCCGAACTTGCCCATTGAGCCTCAGCTCCAACTCTGGGGTCGAGTCAAGGTGAAGTTGGGGACCAGCATGCAGCAGGGCCCTCGGGAAGGCCGTTTCTCCGTGAGCACCTTCTGCCGCCTTGGTCTGCCCGGGGAGCGTCAGACCTGGATGGGCCGTGAGTGCTCACGCCGCACGGCAAGGACAGCACTGATCTTCCAAAATGATTTGAGTTTTTAAATTATAAAAAATCTATATGCACTTTTGTACAGAGATTTAACAGATACTCACGTACCAGATTTAGCATATCTTGAGTGTTTTTTTCCTATTTGCTCTAGAAAAAAAATAAAGTAAAAATTACAAATGTAACTGACCGCCCCATACCATTTCCCAGCATTCTCAACGGTAATCACCACCTTTAAGGTGAGTTTTCTTTATATTTGTGTTGTTAATGTTTTTACTACTTATGTATTCATAAATAATATATTAATTTGTTCTTAAATTTCATATAAATGATATGTATATATATGTACATTTTTGTAACTTGCCTTTTCCACTCAACATTAGGCTTCTGAGATGTGGCTATATTGACACATTTAAATCGATTTAATTTTATTTTAACTACTGGAGAATATTTCTTTATATTAATAGAATACACCTTATCTATTACCTTACTGGTGGACACTTAGCTTGTTTCCAGTTTTTTGTGATTACCAGTTAAGGCCACAATGCCTATCTTTGGTGACGTCTGCCCGTGCGCACACGCAAGGTTTTCTCTAGGATGTACATCTAGAAGTCAGTTTCTGGGACGCAGGGTGTATATATCTTCAGCTTTACTAGATATTGACAAACACGTCTCCAAAGAGGCTATACTAATTTACATTCCTTTTTCCAGTTTTTTATGGTTCCTGTTTCCCACTCGATGCTTGATATTACAAGACTTTTAAGTTTTTTCCTAATTGGGTAATTGTAAAAATGACCTCTTGTTTAATTTTTTTTAGTGTGCCACTGTTTGTTTTATTTTTATTTTTTATTTTTTTCTTTTCAATTTTTTTTATTTCAGCATATTATGGGGGTACAAATGTTTAGGTTACATATATTGCCTTTGCCCCACCCGAGTCAGAGCTTCAACCACGTCCATCCCCCAGACGGTGCACACCTCACCCATTAGGTGTGTATATACCCATCCCCTCCTCCCCGCTCCCACCTGCCTAACATCAGATGAATGTTATTACTACATGTGCACTTAAGTGTTGATTGGTTAAAACCAATTTGATGGTGAGTACATGTGGTGTTTATTTTTCCATTCTTGGGATACTTCACTTAGTAGAATGGGTTCCAGCTCTACCCAGGATAATACAAGAGGTGCTAGATCACCATTGTTTTTCGTGGCTGAGTAGAACTCCATGGTACACATATACCACATTTTATTAATCCACTCATGTATTGATGGGCACTTGGTTGTTTCCACATCTTTGCAATTGTGAATTGCACTGCTATAAACATTCAAGTGCAGGTGTCATTTTTATAGAATGTCTTTTGTTCGTTTGGGTAGATACCCAGTAATGGGATTGCTGGATCCAATGGTAGATCTACTTGTATCTCTTTAAGGTATCTCCATATTGCTTTCCACAGAGGTTGTACTAGTTTGCAGCCCCACCAGCACTGTATGAGTGTTCCTATCTCTCCGCATCCATGCCAACATTTATTGTTTTGGGACTTTTTGATAAAGGCCATTCTCACTGGAGAGAAGTGATATCTCATTATGGTTTTGATTTGCATTTCCCTGATTAGAGATGTTGAGCATTTTTTCATATGTGTGTTGGCCATTAGTCTATCTTTTTTTGAAAAGTTTTGGTTCAATGTCCTTTGCCCACTTTTTGATAGTATTTGATTCTTTTGCTGATTTTCCTGAGTTCTATATAGATTCCAGTTATCAGCCCTTTATCGGATGTGTAACATGCAAATATTTTCTCCCATTCCGTAGGTTGCAAACAGATCTCTTTTGTTTTAACATGTATTTTCTTCTTTAGTAAGAAGTTTGTGCATTTAAAAATGTTTATTAGTTATTTGAATTTCCTCTTCTGTAGATTTCTTGTCCATGTCCTTTGCCAATTTCTCACTTATTTTTAAAAAATGCATTTGTAGACAAATATTATTAATATTCTGGAAACAAATCCTTTGTTGACTCTGCGATATTGATTTCCATGTTTCTGAACTCTCAGTTGTTTCTACCAGGCAGACTCTGACGTGAGAGCAGCCATGGATTACCCCCATGCTCAGAGTGCCCAGGCGCGGTCTGTACTGGGCCCGGACAATAGGTCTCTGAAGCATACGGCAGAGGGGTCACGGCACTGGACTAGGGTTCAGGAGCCCTGGCTTCGCATCGCGGTTTGACCCCGATTACGTGAGCGTGCTCGGGGCTCTTTCTCCTCACCTGTAAAATCGCAGTATTAATACCGGCCTCAAGGGCTTTTGTGAGAAGCAAATGAGGTACATAAAATTACCTTGCAAACTGCTCTGCAAATGCTGGCCATTATTAGCAGCAACAACTCAAATACGAGTTCATTGTATTAGTCTGCGCCACTAACCATAACAAAACACCATAAAATGGGTGACTTAAACAACAGAAATTTATTTTCTCACAGTCTGGAGGCCGGAATTCCAATATCGGGGTGCCAGCATGGTCACTTTCTGCTGACAGATGGCTCTCCACCTTCGCCCTGTGTGCCACACGACCTCTTTGTGTGCCGGCAGACAGGGAGAGTGAGCTTTGGTGTCTCTTCCTCTTCTTATAAGGCACCAGCCCCGCTGGAGCAGGGTCCCACCGTCAGGACCTCATCTAGCCTTTATCACCTTGTCACAGGCCTGTCTCCAACACGGTCACGTTGGGGTTTAGGACTCCAAATACAGGAACGTCGCGGGAGATGTAATTCATTCCACACCAGTCACGGTAGGTTGGTGCCTATTCACCTATTTCCAAACAGACTTGGGCTTCTTAATCTTGAGATCCTTTCAGAGCTGGGAGACCCAGACAGGAGCATGATTAATTTTGGGAAGACGTTATGTCTGGTTTACTCCATGCAAGGCATTATTGTTATCAAACCAAGGTTGGGCCATTTCTGTGACGGTCATTCATAAGGGACAAACTTTGATTATCGGTCACTGCCCACACGGTGCCAGCTCAAATCTGACTGTGCAAAGAGACCAGACCAGCACCATCCAAGAGAACTTTCTGTGATGACAGAATGGCCTATAAAATGGTCCGTAAGATCTGTATTGTCTAACTCAGTAACCACAAGCCACATTTGGCTGTTGGGCACTTTACATGTGACTAATGTAACTGAGCAATTGTATGTTTTATTGTATTTCTTACTTATTTATTAATATTTACAGAAATAGGGTCTCACTCTGTTGCCCAAGCTGGAGTGCAGTGCATAATCAAAGCTCTTTTCAGCCTTGAACTCCTGGGCGCAAGTGATCCTCCTGCCTCAGCCTCCAGAGTATCTCGGACTACAGGCATGCACCATCACACCCAGCTAAATTTTTTTGTTGTTGTTAAGAGCAGGATTTGTCAAGAGATCTTCCTGCCTCAGTCTCCAAAAGTGCTGGGATTACAGGTGTGAGCCTCTGCACCTGGCCTTATTTTATTATAATCAATTTAAATGTAAACAGCCACATCTGGGTTGTAGCTGCTGCATACGCAGTGCTGGTCTAGACCATCTGTGCTCCCCAATCATGAAGTGACTCTTCAGCCACTGGTTTCTCCCCTTTCATTGTGTGGTCCTAGATCCTAGACTCTGTGCAAGACAGTGCCTGGTATCTCCCTGTTATCTAACAGGGACATGTGATGGCAAAAAAAAATGGAAGTTTGGAGCTGACATCAAAATTCTGAACTGGCCTATGAGTGTGATGGCCAAGGCTTGGGATATCACAGAATGGCATTAGGGAGCGGTGTTAAAGAAGAAACCCTGAGGGAAACCCCCCTACAGAAAGTGCAGAACTAGCATATGCCCTGACGGTCAACCATTTGGAAAACATCACGTTTTTGCCTCTCCCATTTTTCTTTTACATTCAGGAAATCTGCGAAATAATCCTTAACAACAGAGTTTCCAGATTTATGATGGAGAGGTCCCCTTGCAACCACTCTGAATTAAACCTCAGAGTGCCTGAAATAAGAAGAGAAAAAAGCAGCCACTTGGTACTTCAAAAGGTTCCAGCCTTAAAATGATTTTCCCTGGGTCTCAGATAGGAGCAGCTCACAGAGGGGTCTCGGGGCACAGGCGATTCAGTCACCGGTCGGCCGGAAGACCTGCGTCTGCAGTCCCACCCCAGGCTCCTGTCCCCCCACCCAGCAGCTCCTTCCGGAAAGCCCAAGAAAGGTTCACAAATGCAAGTTCCCGGAGCATCTGAAACCAAGAACAACCAGCTGAAACGTACAAGGTCCCCTGGGCTCAATGACGAGCGAGAACAACATCAAAGGCATTTATGGAAGCCGTGACTCTGAATCCCGGTCAAAGCAGGAGACAAGAGTAGCCCGGATTGTTCTGGAAAAGCAGGCTTTAAAATGTCAGCCTTTTGAAAGGTGTTCAGAACCCTTTTTTTCCCCTCCCCATATAGAAGAATATTTAATGGCATGGATAAATATTCATGATATAAGGGAAACTTTTCTTTTACCTCAATCATGTTGAAAATATTGCATAGGAAAACATTAAGATACATCAACATTTCAGGTAGTTATCTTATTTTTAATTCTCTTCTTAGTGAATTTTTTTGGATTTTCTACTTTTCTAAAGTGTACGTTTACTTAGATATGATGACAAAGCAAATATTAAAAAGCATGAAATGATTACATTCTGTTTACGTATTTCAAAAAGTTCATTTTCCATTGAGACTTTTTTCACTTTTATATTTCTATAAAAAATGGCAGTTTTTTTAGAACCGATTAAAATAAAGAGGATAAGTGAACTTTAAAATATTTTTTAGTTATTTTTTAGTTGACAAATAGAAAAATGTATGCATTTAAGGTGTACAACATGCCCAGCTCCTCAGGAGGCTAGGGCAGGAGGGCAGCAGGAGCCAGGGCCTCTGGGCTGCAGGGCGCTATGCCGTGCAGGTCGGGCGTCCACACTAAGCTGGCGTCAGCATGGTGACCTCTCAGAAGTGGGGGACCACCAGGTTGCCCAAGGAGTGGTGAACCCACCCAGTTGGAAACAGAGCAGGCAAAAACTCCCGTGCTGATCAGTGGCAAGATCTTACCTGTAAATAGCTACTGGACTCCAGCCTGGGCAACAGAGCAAGACCCTGTCTCTAGAATTTTTTAAAAAATAAATTTAAAAAACCCCGTATGCATTATCTCACATAAATATCATTTTGTGTGTGTGTTGAGAACACTTAAAATCGATTCTCTTAGCAATTTTTACATATAATGCATTGTTATTAACTGTGGTCTTAAGGTGTTGAGAATCTTCTCCAAAAGCCCAATCTACGTTTTCACCCACTGTCTCTCCCCTCTTGCTCACGCCTGCCACACCCACTCTCAAGCTGTATTCACTGTATTTGTGACTGAGCAAATGCCTTTGTGTGTCTGACAGCATGGGCATTGAAATTATAAAAACTGTCTACTGTGCTCAGATCAATAGGCCAAACCCACACTTACCTTTCAGCTCAGAAAAAGCTTTCCATTCTCCCCCTTAACGGCCTTTAACATCTGTGCCAATAACCATCGAGCCAGGACTAAGTGTCCCAGAGCTTGAGCAGGGAGGTCGGACAGGAGCCACGGGACTAGGCGCACCTTCACATAACTCATCAGTCTTACAGGTTCAGAGGCCCACATCTCCAGTCCTCAAAGAAGCCACGCACTCACCCCCCTCCGCTCTGCAGACTGGTCTGAGCCCCGAGCCCTGGCCCTGTGTCTGGCACAGCACTGGGCTCTCCAAGGCGGTGTCAGGATCCAGGGTACCACAGTGACACAATCTGGGCCCACGTCAAAGAGGAGCAAAGGCTGTAGGGACCCGGTGACTTTCCCAGAGTCTTGCTCTAACCCTATTACTCACTCAGCGGGCCCAACTGCCATTGTTATTCCTGCCACGCTATCTGGCTTCTGATCCCAGAATAACAAGGACAAAGTTTACAAAGTGATTTACAGTTAATCATGCACTTTCTGGAGAATGGATTCCAGTGTTCCCCGCCCTCACCCTGGGCCCTGGGCAACCTCTCCCTCCCACAGCTTCTGTTTCTCCTCCGTCCTAGAGACCACAGCCGTCGCAGACCACAGGTGGGCACTGAGATATTGGAAAGAGATAATGTATTGTGTCCTTAAAGCGTTTGCTGAATTTGATCCTCTGCCTGTTAAAATGTAGGAGAGTGAGGTAGCGCCGTTCTCACCCTCTCATCTCCCACCTAGTCGCAGCAACAACAAATCACAACAGGCTTAGCACTATCCACGGTGGCACTGGGCATGTCTTGCACTTACGGATTTGAAAGGAAAGAAAAGAAAGTGCCACTTAGGCTGTGAAACAGGGCAGAGAAGAGCTGAGCTGTGCTGAGTCTCAATTCCGCCAGCCTGGCCACCTCCCACGTTTCTCCCTTCCCAGGGGCCCTTACTGAATTGCTCTACGAACTCACCTGTGGGCCAAGGCGGCCCCTCAGGAGGTCCAGCCAATCCCGTGGGGCCCACTGCCCCTTGCATGGTCCCTAACGACTCTTTAGTCTTGCCCTAAAAGCCCAGGTGTCCCCACAGCAGGCAGAAATCGCAGACCCACGAGCACCTCCAGGTTTCCCATCCCCCCCACTTTGCTGATCTCATGGCAACAAGCAAAGACAGCTGGGGAAGATAGAAGGCACTAGACCGTACTTTTAAACATTCACATTACGGCGGAGGTGAGCAGCTCAACTGTTTTTTCTTTGGAAGATACAGCACTTGTCCGTCCCCGCCTCCTGCGCTCACGGGCTTTGTGGGTGACCCTCCGATGACTCACTTGTTAATTCTGCCTGGAGATTCCAAGGCTGTGCGGGCCCCCACCAGTGGAAATGCTAGAAATCTCGCGCCTGCTGAGCAGGACCTCGTCTACCTGCTGGTGAGGAGCAGGAAGAGACCCTGGGAGGAGCCCAGCAGGGAAGGGCTGACGTGGTGCAGGAAAGAGTCGGGGGAACCACGAGGCAGATCATCAAAAGAAAAGGGAAACCAGACAAAGACAGATGCTTTTACCAGGAAAGACAGTATGTTTGGGAGCAGAATTCGCTTCGCGTCATCACAGGACATGGGGGTTTAGAAGAATTTCTTTCCCAAAAGGCCTGGATTTAAAACATCAGATTCAAATGCATGAAAAAAGGATGTGGGGAAACCAAGTAGCACAAAATAACCACGGATTTTCGAAAAACTGATCTTATTGTCTCTTCAGATGTTTTTAAATGGACAAAAACTGGACGCGACTTTGTTTTCAAATCTGGCCACTGGAACGGATTTACACCCCAGGCTAAGGGACCCAGGCCGCAGTCCCTGGTGCGTGTTCGGGTCGTGCCACACCCCCAGCGAGGGGGCAGGGCCGCTCCCGTCGCGGGCGGCAGGCGGGAGAGCTGTTTTCCCTGCGCGCGTGCTGACGTGCGGACAGGCGGCCGGCGCTGCTCTGCGCGAGCTATCCCACTGAAGCCTCGCTTCCTGTCAATCTTCCTTTTTTTTCCCCACGAAGCTTTAATTTTTTGCCACAGAGCTTTCTACATTTTAGTTTCCTGCAAACCTCAGGAAATAGACTGAAATTAATATCGTCGGATGCTTCCGAAAGTGCTGGCTCGGCGGCATTGCAGAACGCATTCGGATGCCATTTTGGGATTAAAATATACCATTTATGCCCCATTGTTTGTAACAAAGATCTGGGAAAGGAATTGTGTCTGAGATTGGACTGAATTGAAATGTAGGTTAAAAAAAAACAGGAATAGAGACCTGAACTTTCAGAACAGGCAAAGTCGACAGGCAGGTGAGCAAACTGAAAGGGCAAGCTAAGAAGAAAACGCCTCCAGGGATCACAGTGGCCCCCAGCACCCATCAGTGTGGGGAACTGAGGCCGGGGCTCCTTTGCCCTTGTTTCCCACGTGGAACATATGGAAGCTTTGAGTAAGACCTTAGCGCTCTGTCGCCTCCAGATCTGACTCCAGAGAGAAACACAATGAGTCATGAGAAATAAAAGTAGAGAGATCATTAACAGAGCATGCATTTTGGAACTATTAACGTGCTGAGGGAGAAAGTATCCAAATCCCGGTTTGCTCCTGTCTTGTGGGCCCAGAGGAGCCCCCGGTCAGGGGCGAGGCTGACTTGATTCCTAGGGCCAGCTCTGCTGCTGACTTTCCTTGGCACTTGAAGCAGATTCCCGCTCCTTCAGATGGTAGTTTCTCTGTCAGGCTCCCCCCTTCTGCACCGTGCAAGGGCATTGCGATGATCAACGCGCAACAACTACACAAACATGCTTCCAGTTCTTGAGGGGAAACATGTGACGTGAATAGAAGTTATTTTCATTGTTGTTGGCTTCTGCATCTGTGACTTCCTAAGAGCGTTAGATAAAAGCCACACACAATTTCTGCTTCTCCAAAAATCTATTCAAAATTTTTGTAATATTGAAGAATACGCAGCCTTTTTACACCCTTTGTATTTTATTCATTTTTTGGGTCAGTCAACTACGATTTCTCCATACAACACGGCCTGCGTCCCATCAATCCAGGGGACCCATCAGTTCCACAACCAGCTCCTTCCCTGCATCTCTGTGGCCCTGGTTCAGGTTCTCACGCCTTCTGCCTGTGCGAGCGTGACGACCACAGCACCGGCTTTCCTGCTGTGGGCTCTCGCCTCTGGGAGCAGCCTCCCCGCTTCCAACTGCCACCTTCCTAATAAACTGCTCTAACCTGGAAACCATGGGGCTGGCAATCCTTCAGAGACCTTCTAAGAAAACCTTCTAAATGAGGACACCATTCCCAGAAAAGGTAAATGAATCACTCTGAGCCACCTGGCTAGCCAGGGCTAGAGCTGGATGAGACGCAGCCAGATCGCCCAATGCCAGGTCTCCCCTGTTACTTACCGTGTCCAGGACGGAGGTGCAGGAGTGGCGAAGTCCGCCGAGACCAGGTCTACACTGTACCTCCCGGGCGTCAGTGGTTCCACCCGGCCTGTAGCGTACACACAAGCACTGCACTGGTACACACAGTTTCATGTAACAGAAACATGACTACAGAGGCTTCACTTTCCTCGCACAACAAGAAGTCAGGGGGCAAGCATTTGATACGGATGTGGTTCCAGGAAGTCCCCGTGAACCAGGGTCCTTCTCGTTCCCTTCCTGCCCTTGTAAGCTCAGCCTTTGCTTCAAGCTCACAGGATGCCTGCTGCACCTCCAGGCCTCGATCTGCATTCCAGACAGGAAGACGGGAAGAGGAGCAAACGGCGAAGGGCGTGGGCCAGCTGAGCGCCTTTCATCGGGCACACGGTAGCCTTCCAGAACCCTTACCTGGCGGGCTACAGGGCGTAGGCAGGAGCTAGATCACGCCGGGGCCCTCTGCCTGCAAGGGTAGCTAAGGCAGTTCGCAGTTTTAAATGAAAAAGCACCGTGGGTCCTGGTAGTAAGGCCGAGGCGGAGAAGTCTCAGCCCCAGACACCTCAGTGCTGACAATCGGCACTCCATGTACCTCCGTGCGCCACATCACCTCTTACCGGTCCCCTCAGCCCTGCCTGTACCTCTGTAAAGAGTCACTTTATGACACTGTATTCCAAACCCCATCTGAGAGCACCTGGCTTTATGCCGGGAATCGGGCTGATGTGACCGCCAAGGCTTTTGCTCCGTGTTTGCATTGGTCTCCTCCAGCATGGCAGGACTGATCAGAGTCTCCTACCTGGACCCATGGGCCTTCCCCCATGACAGTTTCCAGAGGGTCCCCAGAAGGGTCTTTCTTGTGTTCTCCAAAGACTGAGTGAACCATCACCAAAGACTGAGATGTCCTGTTTGTTTCTACAACTGCACTAAAACATCTGTATATTCAAGAATTAAGCTCCTTCTCTCATACAAAAATAACACTTCTGTATAATTCGATTGCCTACATTTTTGGAGGTAGAGAGCAAGATGAGCGATGGGCTCCATGGATATCAAGGTCTCTGGCTAATTTGGTCTAAAACCAAACAAATTAAAGAATGCTTCCCCAAAGACTACCCCACTCCAGAGTGGAAAGGGTTGAGTATGGAGGCGGATCTAACAATTATCAGATGATCATGCTGGGAACTCAGGACAAACCGTTTTCTGCTTCCTGTGTGTGCTCCTGGACCCTCCAAATTTCCACAAGAGGAACACGCTAAAACTCCACAACAAGCCTGTGGAGGGCAGAGGCCAGATCTGACTTTTTCTCTCTTTCCCTCCTTCCCTCCCTCCTTCCTTCTTTCTTTTATAAAAAGGCAGTGGTGGAAAATACACCACTAAAATACTTGCAGATTTTTGCACATAGAAAGCAGCCAACAAATGTGGCCTTGGCAGTGCTTGGTTCGAGGTCAGGATTGCCTTCCTCCCCAAGGCCAGCTGATCGTTCGCCTAAGAGTCTCAAGAATTAATTTTCGGTCTTGTTTCCCTTCCCTCTCTTTGGGCGAGATTTAAGCACCTGGAGACTCGCGGTGGCTCGTATTATTTCCTGCACACTCACCTTTTCCCTTCCCTCCTTCCCCGACTTGGACAGCGCCCGCTGCTTCCCCGGGAGGCTGGGTCAGATGGACGACAGCAGCGCGCCTTCCCCTGGCAGGCAGAGCGCAAGGAGACGAAGGCTTCGCTTCACGTTTCCTTCCGGCATGTACGGCAGACTCTCATTAGGAAACCTGTGAGACGTGTTAAATTCAAAGAAGATGTAATTGCAGAATAATACATATTACGTGTCCCATTTATGCCTGTGGATACAGGCACTTACTCTTCTACGTGTACATAAAAGCACAAGAAACGACTAGAGAGATACACATCGAACTGCTAGGCGTGGTTACTCCAGGAGTGGATTTGGGGTGATGGTGAGTAAAAGAAGAGTAAAATACTTTTACAATATGTGATTTTTCAAAATGAGATTGTCTTTTTTATTTTTTGCTAACATAAGTAATATATGAATTCCATCAGCAGTAGTGAATTCTTTCACAATTTTTTTAGGTCTTTTCTTTTCCTTATGTTCTACAAGGAAGAACCAAATTATTCAAAAAGAAAAGTTTAAAAAATTAAGATTATTTTCACTTGAAATACATTCTCTGTCATTTCGGGGTGTCATTGTGCTTCCTGATCACGATTTAAAATAGATAGTAATGAATCATCTTCCACAGCAAGTTTGACTCAGTCAAGTAAAAATGGTTCAAAGGAAATCAAAATTAGGAACTAATCTCCTCCTCTGTTCCCACAGTGTTGCTTCTCCTGCTGGGTTTGCTTCCTCGTGTTTTGGGAGATGGAGCGTGGAGTGGACAGTCGGGCAGTGGGGTCGGGGCTCTCGGTTAACGAGGACAAAGGGAACGTCAGACTTGAGCCCTGCCCGGGAGGACCTTGCGGAAGGCGCTGTCTACCCGGCCACAGCAACGTTCCCTTTTCAGGGTGTCTGTGTTACTGGGTCGCTTGCAGTTCCTCTCAAAGCTCATGCCTCAAGTCTCCCTAGACCATAACATAGCCTTTGAGGACAGAACGTCCATCTTTTTCATCTCTGTGTCACCAGGGCCTGCATAAAGTGCCCGACACAAAGCAGTGCTCAGTAAACATTTGCGGCATGAACATTTGAATGAGCGAATAAACAGCCACCTGGATTAAACAGTCGGCGCCCTGTCGTGTGTGCTTAGCTGAACTGAAAGGCACTTGAGGGCGGGGCCCGTGTCCGACACCCTCTGCGTCCCTGGTGCCTTGAGAAAGTCAGCATCTGACAAGTGTTTATCGATTGAAGCCCCTATTTTAACAGATGATAAAACATGTTCACAGAGATTTATATTTTGATTTGTTTACCAGCTTCCTGACAAGCCAGGAGAAGACACATGCATTCTTTCCCTCATTTTTTTTTTGGTTTAATTTTTTTTTTTTTATTTCAGGATATTATGAGGGTACAAACACTTTGGTTACATTTTATGTCTCTGCCTCACCCAAGCGAGGGTGCCCTTTTCAAATGAGGCACAGGAAGGTGAGAAGTTTGACAGATGAGAGGACTGGAAATTCACCTCCTGGCGCCCTCAAGAGCCCATGTTGTCTCCCCGTGTGCCTGTCCCGCCCCTGCAGGGGACGGCCAAGCTCAGTAGAAAGCCCATTGCCAGGTGACCTCTGAATTTCAGGTAGTTAAAGCAGAAAGTGGCGCTTAATCAGACCGTCATAGCGTAATTACTCGAAGGCGCCTCATGATTACCTCCCCCTCCCCAAGCTCCTCCAGCTGCTTCAACGGGGATCTCCTGTCCTGTCCTGTCCCGTGGCAATGCGGTGTCACTAGGCCAAGCACTCACCAGCAATGGTCATGTCTTAACAAGGAAGGGTACAGCCTCATCCTCTCAAAGACTCAGAGCTCACGGGCTCTCATTGCTAGCACACGGCAAACTCTAGCTCAGATCACGTTGCACACAGTGCCGGATGAGTGAGAGGGAAGCCGAGAGATCATTGTGAAGACACTTAAACTGATGCCTCTTGAATATTTATCTCGAAGGGACCCCATGACCTTAGTAAACCATCCTGAGGATGCCCCTGGCTGTCATCTGCAATTCTTCTGTATGTCTAACTTCTAGTTCCACGAAAAAGAGGTTTTCCATTGGTTTAGCATTAAAAGAAAAGAAAAATCACCACCGCCCTCCAGCACAGAAAACCTTTCTGCACTTTTCCTTCCTCTCAAGGTAGAAGGTAGCACCAAACTGACAGCCTCTGAGCAAGCAATACACCTAAATACCAGGGCAGATCGCGAAAGCGATCAGCTCAGGGGGCTAGCAGGGGAGTCAGTAGTAGCCATGCCCCACCTTAAAACTGGCTGATGGAATGAACACCCCATCGTTAGTGGAAGGGCCAAGGGCGTCATTAATGAAAGCAAGAAACTCAGTTTTACGTCTCATTCAAAAGATGGGTTCACCTTACTCCTCTGGGTCCAGGTGGGTGAGTTAGTTTAGTGTGGAATTTGCCCTCACTGAAAACTCCAGTTAGGCAATGAATTATTCCAAGTAAATTAAGAGTATCGATCCCGTCCCCTTTCTGACACTTTGCAGATATTGCTATCAAATCATGCTCCATACAAGTGTCAGTTTTTACCACGGACGTTGGAAGAGGGGAGCAAATATTCTCCTGAGTTTCTTATAGTTAATACGTACTTTGCGGGGACTTGAGAGAACCAGGCAATGACCCAGCCCTGTGATAAGACAGACTGGCTGCCCTGGAGTCTGAGCACACTCACCTGATGAGAACAGGGTCACAGGGTCGCTCCTGCATTTTTCAGGTAATATCAGGTCAAGGTCATGGGTGGCAATCTTAACTCTAGCACTCTTGCCAATTTTCATACAAATGTAAGTGGGTCAGAACAAAGAGCAAGCAGGAGCATACGATAGATATTGTGAATCTATCACAATTCTGGGGAAACAATAGGGTCACACACCCTATGAATAGGAGGTAGCACAACACTTTTATAAACTGTAAGGAGTCAGTCCCTTTCAAGGTGAAGGCATGCATCATTTCATCAGGGCCGCAACTGGGACTTGCTTCTTTGATGTTTATTTTTCTTCCCCATTGTCATGGATTGAATGTTTCTGTGACCCCAAAATTTGTGTGTTGAAATGCTAACCCCCAGTGAGAAGGTATTAGGAGGTGGGGCCTTTGGGAGGTGATTAGGTCATGAGGGTGGGGCCTCGTGAATTGCATTAGTGCCCTTGGAAGAGAGAGAGCGTTTTGTCTCTGCCCTCTGTTATGTGAGGATACAGATGGCCATTTGAAACCAGGAAGCACCCTCACCAGACACCGGATATGCCAGCACACTGACCTGGGACTTCCCAGCCTCTAGACTGTGAGAAATATATTTCTATTGTTTAAGCCACATGTCTGTGGTGTTCTGTGATAGCAGCCTGAACTGTCTCAGACTGTCAGATTCATCCTTTAATAACAATCAGATTCATCCTTTTTAATGTAATAAATTCTTAATCCCCCAAAGAAGGATCTTTCTCACTATTATCCAGTTGAGCTTTTTTGACCAAAAACTACATATTAAGGCTGTTGAGTATAATCTAAGGATGAATTGTCTAAGGATAAATCAGATATCTAACAAATGTCTATTATGAAAGTGTATTATTTTCATCCATATTAAAAGCCCTTATTGCCTATGGAAATGCTTATGGATAGAAGTATATGATATCTCAATTTGCTTCAAAATAATCCCAGGAGATCAGAGGAAGCAGGGAAGATAGATGGAACAGTATTAGACATAGCTTGATAATTGTTGGGTTGGGTAATGGTAGGTGGGTGTTCTAATAACAGTGGTTCTCAAATGTCAGCATGCATCAGAATTATCTGGAAGTCTTGATAAAACACAGGAATCTGGGCTCCACCTCAGAGATTCTGATTCAAGAGGTCTGGGTGGTGCCTGAGAATCTGCACCGCCAACAAGTCTCAGGGGGTGCTGATGCTGCTGGCCCAGGGACCCCACATTGAGAACCACTGGATTATACTGTATCCTCTATTTTTATATGATCAAAAAAATATTAAAATCAAGTGGGGACATACTGGGCTGGCACAACAAAACCAGATGGAGGAGCAGGAGGCTCTCCCGGTGCCTACTCACGGTCAGCACAGACAGCAGCTGAGAAAGACAGAGAAGAGACACAGACTTCAGAAACACACTGAACCATCAACTTAATTCAAATTGGACTGAGTGTGGAAAAATTAATGTTGGTTTTCTTCACTTACTTTGTACCTATGTCTGCATAATTGTTATAGAGTGTTATAGCTTCTCAACTGATTGGGGATCGTACAGTTAAGAAATATGAATGACCAAGATTGCTGCTTTTTTTTTTTTTTTTTTAGCACAAGAGCTAGAGTTAGGCTCTTGTATAAATCTTGCGATTTATACAGACCGATGGCACCATTTCTCACATTTGCCCGAGACTGGGTTGGGTTCAAAATGTACAGTCAGAAATCTTTCTCTCCAGCCCTTAAGATACATCCAGTTCCAGAAGATGAATATGGAATTTCCTGGATCTAGTTGAGTCTAAAGGCATCAGATGATGAAAGAAAATTTCAACCTTGAGATTGGATGGTTACAGAAAGGACACCAGGAATCTTAGCTGAATTTTATCTCATTTAAACACCATTTCGCAAACAATTGCTATATGCCAGGCATTGAGCTATATACACTCTAGGATATGCAAAAATAGATTTTAAAAAATGGTCCTTGGCCTTGACGATCTCACATCCTGTTTGGAAGGCAGACATGTAAAAGTTATAATATAATATTAACAGCTATATAACAAGGGTTTATAAGAATGCTGTGGGAACCTAGATGAATAACTTGTTAATTTTTGACTGGGAGGAGAAAGGGATGGAGCAAACTTCTCGTGGATCAGATTCCAGCTGCATCCATTTATTAGGCAAAGGGAGGAGTGAAGCATGCTGGGATGAGGAA
This sequence comes from Indri indri, assembly GCA_004363605.1. Classification (NCBI taxonomy): domain Eukaryota; kingdom Metazoa; phylum Chordata; class Mammalia; order Primates; family Indriidae; genus Indri; species Indri indri. The sequence goes on along the minus strand of RJWJ010000971.1, from coordinate 121,967 downwards.
ACAAGTACAAGAAAGGTATGGAAAAGTACAAGTGGCTGCTGTTCCTAATCGATAAAGAGGAATCTGGCAGGACTAAGGTGTGGTCTGCGAAGGAAGGAACCAGCAAGGAGACAGGAAAGGAATGTCGGTTTGATGTGCCCTATATACTGTGATAAAAAGTTTATGCTCTATCTTGGGAGACTGCCATGGACCAAAGTGTGTCCTAAACTCCGCGTGCTAAAGTGCTAGCCCCCAATATGACTGTGTTTGCAGATAGGGCTTCAGGAGGTGATTGAGATTAAAAGAGGGCACAAGGATGGGATCCTGATCCGAAAGGATTGGTGGCCTTATAAGGAGGAGAGGGCTAGCTCGCACTTGAGGAAAGGCCACGCGAGTACACAGTGGGAAGGTGGCTGTCCACAGCCAGAAAGAGCCCTCGCCAGAGCCCGATCATGCTGGTACCCTGATCTTGCACTTCTGGCCTCCAGAATTGTGAGAAAATGATTTTCTGTTGTTCAAGCTATCAGTCTATGGTATTTCATTATGGCAGTCTGAGCAGAATAAGACGGCGACCGTCCACATTCTTAAGCATGGGGAAGGTATTACAGAACCGAATTCCAAATACACATACGTGGTAGAAGAGGGAGTTAAACAACGGAGAGGTGTTTTGTTAGTCTGTAGACTAGGCGATGAGTTGAGGATGCTATCAGTTCAAGTAGAGACGATGAAAATCTGGTCCAGGGCTGAGTACTTTGGAATATTTGGGTAGGAGCACATTGCTAGCATAGTAATAGAAAACTTTTATGTGTGTGTACATAAAGTTTTGTACATACTTTTTATGTTATGTGTATAACTTTTACATCTATATATGCCTATTTTATTATATAAAGATAGGAAGAAGGAAAGAAAATTGTATATAATAAAACAAAAAGAGAAAGTAATGTTCGTCATCTAAGAAGAAAGCTAAAGGGACTGCACGCAATCAGCTGCTGCCTTGGCTGCTATAAAAGTTTACTAATTTATAACTTAGGCCTGGGGGGTGAGTGGGGAGCTATGAGAAAAGGGGGGTTATGAAGAAGAAGAATGGAGAAAAAGAATAAATGCAGTATAATTTCTAAGATTTTGAATACCACAAATGAGTCATATAACTGGAATTTCACTGTCTTCCAATATTTTCCACATAATTAGCCTGTTCATATACACAAAAAGAGCACATGGCGTATTCTGAAATGACACAGACCTGTTCTGCGCACTGAAGAGGGGTGCTGAGGCTTGCCTTTGGTGCTGTCCCTGGAACTTGGATGAAGGTCCTGGTCTGTGCACTCGGCCAGCAATGACACAAGCCCTGGGGGCACCACTACCTTCTCTCAGAACCTTTCTAGTATCTTTTCTCTCTGTGAATTACACAGTCTTCAGGCCTTTGCTGAGACAGATAATGCAGCTCCCACGTGAATTGAATACCCAGTGTCCGGCATGCATGAGTGTGTCAGGGCTAACCAGGTCTATTGTGCTTAAACAGTACTGCTGGAGAACTGTATCCTTGTGCAGAATGATGCTGAAGAGATTAAAATATCTTTCATTTCTATAGTGCCATGCATCTTAAAGTGTGTTCCACATTTTGCAAACTATATACAGGCTCAATTCATTACCCATCCCCATAAAATACAGCCAGAGCAGTGGCAGGCACATGCCAGATGTTTGACAATGGTTTAATAACAGAGTGAAGAATAAGTTAAATTGGATTCAGAAAACAGGAAATGGATGTGGGGCACTAGGTAAACTTCGCCATCCGTTCAGCAGCATGTATCGAGTGTCTGCTGCCTACCAGGGACACAGCTGCGAACTAGAGAGACACTGTTCCTATCCTCACGGAGCTGCCAGGGTATCACAGAAGATGCATGATCGGATATGTTTTACAGTGTGATTCAGGTTAAGACTGAGGAAGTACAAGGTGCCATGGCCCTCATTGCCCTTAAAGGACGTCTCCCGATTAGCCATTCTGGCATCATTATTCCCTTACTTTAATAAAAAGTTTGGATACAACGCAACTGCAGAACATTACATTGAAGAAAATCTGCTCTGGAACCCAGAACTCAGTCTGCATGTAGGACGTGGTTCTGGGGAAAATAAGCAGAGAAAGGAAACAGCCAGTCGAGTAAGCTGGGAAAGACTGAAGGCATCCAGTACAGAACGAACACAAAACAATTTGGGGGAGAGTCAGAACTAATGATAGCAGAGAGACCCATGTAGATTTTAGGGCTGTCACTTGTCTTCTTGGAGGTGGGGATCCACCACTCGAAATAATCTGCCCTAACACTGATGGCATTGGAGAAGTGCTTCCAAATCGCTCCAGGCTGAAAGGCATGGCCTCTGCAAAGCAAGACAAGATTTTAGGGTTGGGAAGAATCTCAGAGATGCACTGGTTCAAACCTGTCATTTTATAGATGAAGAGACATATGCCCAGATTTGCTAAGGAGCTACGACAGGTCACAATGGCCGAGTCAGCAACCAGATCAAAAGGCTCACTGTGACCCCTTCGATTGGGCCTTGTCTTGGGTGAATCAGCGGAGCAGACACCTGCCCTTTGGGGGAGGCTTCTAAAAGCTGAATGCCTGGTTCTCCGGGACCTTCCCCACTACAATGGAGAGACAAACCACAGTGAACGGGGGTTAAGGTCTTGTAATCCACCTACACAGATGTGAGCAAGAAATGCGGTTCAGATCAATGAAAAAGAAATGTCCTGGAAGATTGTGACTGCCCAGGTCGCACAGGTTTGCCACTGCGAGGACCTCTGAAGACCACGTGGTCTCTGGAAGTGTATGTAGCTTCTAGCCCTTATTAACTCACCAGGACTGCAGAGTCGGGTTACCCTGAACTCCCAGTAGGAAGCTGTGCAAAATGTGTCAAATCCCTGGACAGAGAGGTTTTAACCAGCACTGGCAGGATGTATGAAAAACAAAAAGGGAATGTGGTTTATAATGTATCTGGGCAACGAACATTGTAAAGAGGCATTAAACGGGAAACTCTCTGCTCACAATGACTGCCCATCTCATAAAAGAGCCACTCCCTCCCCTCCTTGGTGGTAATGGGACGTCAGGAAGACTGAGAGGGAGCCGGCCCAGCATGAGCGACGACGACAGGGCAGCAGGGACACGGGGCTAGAGGCGGGCCCAGAGCACATCTCAGCCAGCAGCTTCCTGCGGGGCCCCAGGGAGCCGACCTGGAAGGACCCACCTGCAAAGGAAGGGCCCTGACACAGGAGTTCCAGGTCAACTTCTCCTGTTAAAAAGCCAGTGAGATGTTTTATAAATTGTTTCCACATGTGCACCTGGGCAAACCTCTGCCCAACTAGAAAACAAACTTTCCGAGAACAGGAATTCGCCATTTCATTCTACCTGTCTTTAAATACCCACAACAGGCCATTGCACAAACCGAGGGAATAATAAATAAACGTTTCAGACATTGGACAGGAAGCCACGAGGATGAGGAGAAAGCAGCGACGAGCGGAGGTCTGTTCCCAGGCCGCGAACAGCAGGACCCCCGCCCACGCCGGGCCCAGAGCCTTGCACCTCGCTCTGCCCCGGAGCTCAGAAAACGCCGGTGGCCACTTGGTGCCAGAGAGCCGGCTCCGACGCTGTCCAGGGGCGCGCGGCCCGTCCGGAACTTCTTGGCCCGCCCCGGGTGGGCCGGGGTCGGGGTCGGGGTCAAAGGACACAGCCCGCGGCTCCGAAGGCCGGAAGGGCCGGGCCGGGGCGCACGCGGCGCGCGGGCGGGCGAGGAAACGCCGGGAGGACGCCACCTGCTGGCGAGGACCCGGCTCGCGCGGCGGGCGCGGCGCCTGGATGTGCGGAAGGCGGGATTCGGCGGTTTCCAGGTTGCTGGCTTCCCGCCGTCTGCCTCTTTCGGCGGCCCCCGCACCGCCGTGCCCGGAGCCCCGTGCCCCGTGCCCCGCGCCGCCCCGGACGCCGAGGCTCCCGCCCGGGCCGCGCGGCCGGCGCCCTCGCGGCGCTCGCAGGTGCGGGACCCGCCAGGCTCCCGCGGCAGGTGGCGCCGCGCAGGGAGGGCCGCCGAGCGCCGCCGGAGGTGAGCGGGCCGCCGTCGGGGTACCGCTGGCGTTCTCCTCACGCGGGGGCTGCCGAGGTCGCGGTGGGTTGTCCGGCACTCAGGTTAAAGGCCTCCCGGTCCTTTTAGAGGCGGGCAGCTCACCCCCTAATCCAAGCTTTCCCCTTTCTGCCCCAGACCGGAGTCTGCGGGGAGGGGCGGAGGGGCGGGCAAGGGAACCGGCCCAGCCGGCGGGACCCCGAGCTGCTCTGGCAGTCCTGAGGCCAGTCTTGGGGACCAGCGGGAGAGCCAGACGAGGTCCTTCCAACCTGGAACCCCCACTCCCCTCCTTTCCGAGAGCGAGTGTGTGAGTGTGCACGTGTGCCCGATAACTGCACACTTTACCTGCCTCCTGGCCCTGGTTTTGTGATACTTCCCCTGGAGGCTGAATTAAGCAAATCTGGGCCCCGCGCCATTTAGGAATTAGCAATCAAAATTAAACAACAGCTGAAAGGATAAATCTCTAGTTAAAACCTTAAATGTTGCTACAATTGGTAAAGGATCTACATTCTAATATTAATCTTACTCACTGCAAGTCTTGGCCTCAGGAATGCTACCCAGACCATTTAAGGTCTCCCCACCCCCTGCAGGTTTAATGGAAAGCTACTGCTAAGGTTACAGCACTGTGCATAACCATATTTTCAGTCGTAATATGTTATTTGGCATATGCTATTTAAAATTGTCATTTACCTTATGCGTGTTTCTGACTTGTCCCTTCTGTTTCATTGCATTATCTGCTAGACCAAGCTAATGGACTAGGGCTGTGCTGACACTTTGTTTCTATACCTTGTTTGTTAATTTAGTTGATGGGTTGCCTCTTTTGTGTCCTGTAATTTCTGTAGCTCAGCATTTCTTTTTCTACATTTCTTTTTTCCCCCATAAGCCTTGCTCATGAATGTCCCTTTGATATGTTTAACAGCCTCTAAGGGATACAGTTAAATCAACTATTAAGATAAGAATAGGAACGTTAACAAAGCAAATACCTACTAATTTGTAGATCTCTGACGTCAACTACCAAGTGTCAGCTCCGGCCAGCAAACACTTCTCCATGTGCCCCTCTTCTTTTTTTCTTCTTCATAAATACCATGGGGTAGTTTTTTGAAGTTAATGTGAAGTTTGAATGTGCCTTGTCGTCAGCAAAGTCCCCCAAATGTGTGATCCTGGTGGAGGAAAGGCTGAGAGTTTCTCAGACCAAGAAATAATGATTGATTTTAGAATCGAATGTTGTCTTTCATTTTCTTCTCCTCACTCCTTACCTCTCCTTCCCACACTCTGTATAATGCCGCACATTTTTATGTGTTGTTTTGTAACGTCCTTATACTTTGTGTCTTGTGTGCACACTCTGCTTGCGCTCTAGATTACGAGCTCCTGAAGGCACGGCTTGTGCCTATTATTTTATTTCCTGCCAAGACCTGCTTATACCAAGCATGCCTAAATGTCTGTTAAGTAAATAGACCCAGATACATTCATGGTGCTATCGTGGAGGAAATAGAGTTTGATTTGAGTGTGGATTCCATGACAGGTAAAAGACCTGAAGGTTCTTAGCAGGCAGTTGCTTATGACCTTGGCCTCTCCTTCGCAATCAGAGTCACAGCACCTCTTGGAGAAAAGATGCGTGCGGAGTGATGGAGCGCTCATTAGAGGAGAGGCTCCAAATGCAAAGGCAGGCTGCTCCCCTGTCCTTGTTAGGAAAGGCACAAGCCAGCATAATAATAATAAATGGGTCTGTGTCACAAACCTACTCGGTTTCCCTCTAGTTCCTGCATTTTGCTTTCTGGGAGCACTGCACGGCAAACTCAGATGCAAACATTTAGGTTTTGTTACCTGCCCCCCTAGGAAAGTCTCAAAAATGCAAAGCACGCTTGTCTCTTCTCCAGCTCAGAGCCTCCTGCTGCACACGCTGGCCGAGTCCTTCCTGGGGAGAGAAGCCCTCCCCTCCTGCCTTTACCTGGTTCCATTTCAGCCTGGTTTCCAGTCCCCTGTGCAAAGGCAGTGCATGCGTGTTTGCACGCTTATGCACGCATGTAGTCACCCTTAACTTCACTCCCGCTAACAACATTACATCGTGTGGACAAAAAGGAGCTCAGGATGCTTTTTGGTCAATAATGGTGACAGAAGCTGAATTTCTCCCCGTTTAGGGAAAAGAAAGAACGCAGCCTTCCCCGTCTGTTTTGCATAGATCTCCTTTTCCAAGTGTTTCCTCTTTAATTATGACCTGTTTCCCCTCCCTCTCCCCTCGCCCCAGCTTCAGTGAAAGGAGCTCTTCTGCCACTCGTCACTCGCTCGCTGGCTGGCTGTGGGAGGAGCCCGCCGGAGGAAGCCGTGTGCCTGGGATGCCAAGAGCCGGAGAATGGATCTGCTCCGAGCGGGAGTGGGGACGTTGCTGACGGTCCCCGCTTCCCGAGGCGGCTAAACCGGCGGCTGCACACTCCGGAGGCACAGGAGACGCGGCCACCCGAGGGACGGACGGGGACGTAGGCTGGCGCGGACCCGAGGGGACCGGCGAAGGCTGAGCTCCGCGAGCGAGCGCGAGGACGAGAACTAACTGCACACCCAAGTTGCCGCGGCTTTCCCTCCGGCGCCGAGGAATGAGACCTTTCCAGCTCGACCTGCTCCTCGTCTGCTTCTTCCTCTTCAGCCAAGGTAGGAGAGGCGCCCCGGACTTGCAGGAGAGTGCGGGGCTGTCAGGGCGCGGAGGCTGTGGGCAGGAATGTGGCCGGCTGTGCAGGACCTCGGCTGGTCCCTGCGTCTCCGGGTGCCCGGCCGAGATGCCCTGGCATTGCCTCTGCGCCTTTGCAAATACAACAGAATGGTACTGTTTATCTGCCTTTGGAAGGAAGGGGTCTGGGAGGGGAGGGGATGACTTTCTCCTCCCGCTTGTCAATATCCAGCTCGAACTCTCCAATGCAAATGAGTTCTTTATGCTCCCGGTATGATAATTAGGTAGTGTCTTTGTGGCTGTGCCACTCTGAACTTCTGGGCACCTCTTTCCTTCAGACGGGGTGAGGAAGGAGAGGGCAGGGAAGGAGAGCTTTGTTTAGGTGGATGTTTCAGCTTGAACAAGGTCTGACTTGCATGAGTGTATTCAGAAGCGAATGTGTGTGGTTTGCACGGTTGCCAAAGGGGCTGCAATTACAGAATGTACTGTGGGGGCAATTTGCAGTGGTTGGGCAAAGCTTGTAAAGAGTTGCGTTGAACGGCGTGGGGTTCCCTGAACGAGGTTGAATTCTGAGTCCTGCACAGCACTGGATTCAGTGTATGAAATGAGATTTCGCCCCTGGTGCTGATTGTTTCCTTTCTGCAGCCTGGTAGGGCAGAGAAGCAAGCGGGTGCACTCTCTGGAAAGAACTTTGCCACCTCTGGGCTCCCTGCCACTGGGGGCTGTGGGGCTGGTGGTGGCGGGGGGGGGGTGTATTCGGCAGGATTGGGGGTACCTGTTTAGCCAAAGGCATCAAAAGTCACCTGTGGAATTGAGTTTGAAAGGGACAAGTATATCTTGGTGCCTTCCCACTCTTTTGGAATGCCAATGCCACCTCTGCCATCTGAGGCAGCATTCGTGCCAGCCAGCTCAGCTCTTAGAGGGACAGGACTCTCTCAGAAAAATCCACAACAGAGCGCGTCCATCTGTTGATTAACGAAGGGTAAAGTTTTCAAGAAAGCAGAGCCCTCCGTGGGTGGCTGGCGTTGCAGGCGAACAGCAGTCCCAGCCCTTCCCTGGCAGGGAGAAGCAGAGTGTGAGCAGACACCCGGCCTCCTTCCTCGGCTCCTCCGCTGGTGCTGTGCTCGCCGCGGATTTGCTGCTCATCTGTGCAGTTCAGACTTTGCTTTTGACCCCCCTGATTAAACCTGAGGGGCCCCTCCTCTGTACGCGCGTGTGTGTACCCGTGTGTGTGTATGATGCTGATGTGTTCACACACACACACGCTCATGTATTCATATGGTTGTGCGCTTCTCACCAGGGCTCCCCGCAGCAGCAGGAAGATAAATTGCCTTCCCCAGAGTTTTCAGGCCGAATGAATAAGAACTATCTCTGAACACTGGTGTGGAGACAGGTTCGGTTTTATTACGATTTTGTGGGATTACCCTCTTTCTTGGATGTGTGTGTGCTTGCTTACGGGGCACACACACACACACACACGCACGCTCACTCTCACTCCCATTCTCCTTTGCTTCTCACCAATTCATTCAGGAAGTTGTATGTAAAATCCTCGAGAGAAGGAGGGAATCTTCCAATCCCCCCACACACACATTTGCTGGGGACCAGCGCATGTTGTAATCGGTCTTGTGCTCTAGAAGCCTGATCGGTGATTCTTATCCAGATTGGCATAAGAAGCCCATAGGAGTCTCAGTGCCTCCCTGGCTGTCTGAATCATTACAGTGTGTATCTTCTACTTTGCTTATTCTTTTCTCAGTGCAGAGCTGTTTCTTGACTGCCTCATATGAATCTTTAAATACTTACCTATGGAGGTTAAATGCTCTGTTTCATCTACCCTTAGCCCTGAGGGCATTAGGAAGAAACCACGGCATCATGCAACTCATAGTGCCTTGTTTTTCCAGAGTACTCTGAGCTAGGCCGGCACTGCCCACACTACCAAATGGTAGATGCCTAGTCCACAGGACTCCAAAGCAGGTCTAAAGAAAGACTATGAGACCAAAGTGGACGTAGTCAGTCAGAACACCTGCACCACCGGACATTGTAGGTCTCTTGAAGAGACAGCATCTGACTACAGGAATTAAGGATCAGGCGGTCAAGAGGGAAGATGCTTGGAGGACTTTGTTGAGACATAATACTGGTATCTTTTGACTTGGTCTGTGCACTTTGTTTTTTTAACGCAGAGGTTGTTTTGAGCATTGTGAATTCCCAGAGGATTCTATCTGACCGTCTTCGCATATATGCTTAGCTCGCATTCTGTGCCTCGCCCCCGCCGAGTGCCACACATTCCAGTTAGCGGACAGAGCATATCCACTTCTAGCAGGTCACAAGAGCTCTAGCCCACATGGCTCTAGATGGCTCCTGCTGTGACCCCCCTGATGCAAGTCAGAGGTTGCTCCCCACCCAGCATCCCCCACAGAGCCACTGGCCTGACCCCTGCCTCCTGCATGCTGTTGCCTTTGGGATGCCTTCCAGGGCCATGCACAGAGGCTTGGGGATGGCCTTTCACTCACGGAAAACAAATGTCCAGGGTTCTTTCTAGGGCTTTATCTGGCACTCCGGTGACATGGCCATCTGCTGCCCAACACCCCTCACAGTGGGAATCTGCATGTCATTTTGGAGTTTCTGGAACACTATTCCCAAGCTCCCTGCTCCCAGTGTCTTAGTCCCCATGCGGAGGGAATGCTCCAAACAGTGCTCTGGAGACTTTAATAGCAGAAAATGCAGGTAAACTCTTAAAGTTCATCTCCACCATCCTTTCACTCCTAATTTGTCAAATATTTATTCATCTTTACTTTTTTTTTTTTTGTAGAGCTGGGGTCTCACCATGGTGCTCAGGCTGGTCTCAAACCCCTGGGCTCAAGCAATCCTCTCGTCTTGGCCTCCCTAAGTGCTAGGATTATAAGCGTGAGCCACCGTGCCCAGCCTTGTCACCTTTACTTTTTTTTTTTTTTCATAACCCTTTAGAGAAAGAACAGAAATTAATGTATAATTAATGTCAGTAATGTGCTGTGTTCCTATTCTTTTAAAGTTTGGGCTTTTCATGTAGATTGAGATCAAATATTTCTTTATGTTTCCTAAGGTGGCAGTAGAAAGGCTAAATGACATTCCTCCATTTCTGCCCTGCCAGTGTCCCTGGGCTGGCTCCCAACAAGAGGATGGGAACTGCCATGTGTGCTGTTTGTGGGTCTCTTGTGTCGGCATCATCGTGCTTGGTACAGAGAGAGATAATGTCACAGCACAATTTGCCTCCTGCAGAGAAAAGGCATGTTCTGCCCCTGGGTGAAAAAGAATCGATTCTCTTGTCATCCATAAACTTAGAACTTGCTATATTTTTTTCTCTCTATCATTTCAGTTCACCCACAACTATTTCCTCCCATGCCCTTCTTAATCTTCACGTCCCATCTCATCCAGCCTGTGCGTGCATATCTTGGGTAGCTTTGGGAGAATGATGTCTTGGCAGGAACGGTGACTCCTGCCTTCCATCAGATCTCCAGTTCTGAGACAGTTGGGAAAGGTGCCGAGGTACAAACGTGGTGCCTTCTACTTCAGATACTCTTGAGAAGGGTGTTCTCTTCCCCACTCCCTGACACCTTGCTCTGGCATTCCCAGAGCATCCTGTCCTGCCTAGTGACTCTGTGGTGACAGAGTACTACTGTGCTGAACCCAGATCTCTGTTGGCTTTGCATGTGTACCATGCTTCTCTGAAGGTGTTGGGTGAAAGCGAAAAAGTGCATTTGCCTGTTAATGACATCCCTGAGCTAAGGATTAATTCATGGTGCCATCTCCCTGTTGGGAAGAATCTAAGCACCCACTTGCTCTCCTGACTGGTAGGAAACACCAAAAGGGGCTCTAAGGTGACTGCCAGAGGGCAGCGGGTCATGGTGGCCTGAATGTCCCAGGGAATGGAAGAGTATCTAGCAGACAGGAGGGTAAACAATGAGTGGAGAGAGCTGGCCAGGGTGAAGGGCCCTGGGGATGACAAGCAGCGTGGAAAGGAAGGAGCCACTGCAAAGGCTTTGCTTGCAAGGAGCTCCCTTGGGGTGGGGAGAGGGGGGTCAGAAGAGAAGAGGAGCACAGCAGAGAAGGCGTAAACAGTGAGGGACCACGGGGGGGGGGGGCAGGAAGATGAGGCACCCAGAAAGGAAATCGGGAGTGAACAGCAACTTTGGAAACATTGACCCTTGCCCAGAAATGTCACATAACAAAAGACAAGGCAAGTAGTAAGTGTGATTCTCCCTCCTACCAGCACGCTACGTGTTATGACGTCTTGTCTAGAGGAAGAAGAATAAGTTCTTTTGTCCCGGAAGGCCAGTGCACAGCTGCCAAGGGTGTGGGACTACTTCTTTAACAGATCTTCTCGGTGGGGGGACCTGGGACATGCCTGTTGGTTATGGGGGTGGCTGCAGTGTCTGCTGCCCAGTAGGGAGTCCTCAGTTGCCAGCCAGACCTATTGAGGATGGAAAAGAAACTCCCTGCGGGGGGTGGAGGGATGTGGGGTGGGGTCGAGAACTTCACAGGGCTCCGAGAGGGTACAATGGCACCCCCTTGGGAGTACAGAGGCACATCCGGCTTGGAACATGCAGCAGTGAGCCAGGCATGGCACCAAGGAGCGGCCCTGCCTGGCGTGGGCCTGTGTTGGTGGAAGCCAGGGCCAGCAGGAGATGGGGTGGAGCAGGAGATTGGCCCCCGAAGATGCAATTTTTCTTTTTTGTTCAGCCCAGTGGGGGTGACTTAGGCAGCATTATATTGCAGACCCAAAAAAGCATATGAAATAATCCAGAGTGAATTCAAGAGATTTCAATAGCAAAATAATAACAATACTAATGATACCTCTGATTTGCAGAGTACTTTTCTTCCGAGGAGATAAAAAGATAAACTGTTTTGGAAACATGAATGAGGAAAAGAAAATTGCCTGTAATGGAGGAGTGGGGCGGAGGGCCACGAGTGCTGGCGGCAGGGTCTTGGTGTGGATGGGTGGGGGGGGCACAGGCATATTTTTCAGCCACAGTCCTTATCTTTGTAAGATGTTGAGATGACTTTTAGGTGACAAACCAGTACCGGATTTTTCGTCAGGTTCAGTCAAGACATGGAAACATCCTGTGCCTGGGAACGTGGATGTTGTAATTCCCGGTAGAGAAGGGCAGTGAGGTGATGAGTGTGCTGGAAGGCACACTGGAACCCTCACCGCCGCAGCGACCTGACTTCCATGGTGGTTCTTGCAGCAGAGTGATGGGAGCCTCGGTCTTCACCAGGCCAGCGGACACCCCAGCATTTGTGGGGTGGGGCTTGGCTGGAGCTGCCGCCCCAGAGGCTATCTGTTCCCCTGGGGTTCACATCCCATCGCAGCTGTCCAGAAGGAGTGAGGAGCAGAGCAGCCTGTGCCCACGTTGGAATAGCTTCGCCCTGTATTCCAAATAGAGTGGGATTTTATTTCCACTTAGGAGAATAGTGGGAGAATCGGCTGCATGGAGACTCAGTACTGTTCCGTATGTCATTGCGTATCATCATCCTCTCCTAAGGGGAAAGCTAGAATTTACCCAGTCATGTGTGCATGTCAAGTAAAAATATAGATACCTCGCGTGGCACAGTGGCTCGCGCCTGTAATCCTGGCACTTTGGGAGGCCAAGGCAGGAGGATCGCTTGAGGCCAGGAGTTTGAGACCCTGTCTCTCTAAAAACTAGAAAAATTAGCTGGGCGTGGTGGTGTGCACCTGCAGTTCCAGCTACTCAGGAGGCTAAGGCAGGAGGATGGCTTCAGCCCAGGAGTTTGAGGATGCAGTGAGCTAGGCTGATGCCACGGCATGCCAGCCTGGGTGACAGAGTGAAACCCTGTCTCAAGAAAAAAAAGCAAAAGAATAGGGATACCTTATATATCATTGGAATACTTTTCTCACAGGTAGGCAAGGAATGCTGCATCCCTCCATCTGCCAACGCTTTATCGTAGGCATAGAAGAGCCTCAGCCTTTCACCCTCTCTCAGAAGCCACACTGTGCCACACAGCTAAGGATCAGAAGAGGGCTGAGGGCCTTGCCACGACCCTGTCCTTATTTAACATTAACTTTCATTCACTTTCAACTCCTAATCCACCGAAGGAGCTAGGGATTCACCATTAGGCTTTTATTTCCTCCTCTCTCAATGGTAAAAATGAATGTTCTGGCTGTATACTTCTAGAAGTCAGTAAATGTCAATATTGGATAAGTGTTTCCTTTATATCACTGCAATTTAGCATAAGCTGCTTGGAAACAAATGTCTTCCGTAAGCATACAGTGTTTCAGCAAGTACACAGTCAACACCACCATGAGCATTAAACAAATGTCAGCTCTCCCTGGGTGCACTTGGTAACAAGTTAAAGTCATGGAAATAGTGGCCGGCCTGGGTGAACCCTGCTCGGTGCAGAGTTATCCTGGGGAGGGAAGAGCCATCCCTCTCCTCCCTGGAAACAGCAGCAAAGCAGTGCCCAGACATAGACACCTCCTGCATGCCTTCCCTGAGGAGGTTTTCCCTGACATCTGGAAACCTCGCTATGCCCTCCTGACGCGCCTACTCTACACACACACACACACACACACACACACACCCCCTACTTATTGCTAAAGCACAGTGATGTCGCTAGAACTTAGAGCAAACCAGCCACTTTCCCAAAACGAGAGGTACGTTTTCACCCTCATCTCTGGCTGGTGCTCGTATCCTCATAGGCAAAGCAAAATAGATTTACCTGAGGCCATTTTTCAGATAATTGAGACAAAAATTGCAATGGCCTACATGTGTCAGTATTAGAAAGGATGTGGCATATCAGGCTGAATTATCTAGATGGTCTGCTTGCTTGGCCTGTATTCACTGGACAGTTGTCGTAAGTTCAGATTCTTTCTAACATGTGCCTAGACGACTGGAATTTGATATCTGATGCCAAGAGTTTCAGCAATGACAAACAAACATCACCATCACTATTCCACACTTTTTCCCCCCAGGGGCTCCATATAGTCTGGTATCTCAGTGGGCCAGTTGCTACTCCTTCTTTTGTGATCAAATAGCATTTTATGACACCAAAGCTCAGCCCTTGGCCAAACAGCCAGCACTCACTGTGGGCCTCCCCTGTGGTAGGCACTGTGCAGGGGCTTTTGATGCAAAGGTGATGAAGACCATATTTCTGTCCCAGAGCTCTCAGTCTGCTTGGGGACACTTCAGCTAAGGTTACAAGATGATGGGTTCAGAGAACAGCTGTATTAGCCAAGGGTGTCAGAAAAGGCTGCATGGGGGAGGTGACATTTGTGCTTGATTTTTAAGGCTGCCTAAGTGCTCTCCAGACGAAGCATGTAGAGAGCGCTCCAGGTTGTACCTTACGGTGTGTGCGAAAGCAGGAAGGCAGAACAGAATACGACATGCTCAAAAGCAACAGGTAGTGTGGGCGGCTGGAAAGTGTCAGGAAGAAGGAGGAGCGGCTTGGGAAGAGGAGGTGAGCTCACAAGCAGTCGTGAGTTCCATGATAAATCTTTTGAGGATGGATTGACAGAATTAACTCAACACTTTGAAAACATTGTTAGCAGCCTGTGGGTCTGTAGTCCTCTCTGTATCATGGGTTCAGGGATCAACATGTTATTTTTACCTCTTGGTAGTGCTTGCGTTTCACATGAGGCTAAAAATATATAGAACTGAATGGAAATAGACTCAACTCTTTCCAGCTCATCTTCTCTTATAGGTTTTTTTTAAAGGGGTGGGAAAGTGAGCAAGAGAATAAGTTGTGGGGCAACTGACCTTAATGGTTGGTCTACATTCCAGAGGGCAGGCCGAGGAGGATGGGAGTTAGGTGAATGCCAAAGAGCGATGTGTTGGCTAAGGAGTGTGGAAGAGAACACGGTGCTCAGAAACGGGCTTGCTGACCACACACTGGGCTGTGGGCGGGTGAAATACATGGAGGAATGGGATTTGCCAGTTTCTGGGGCCCCTTGAAAGCAGCCAGAGATGGGGGCTGCCTGACTTGAGGATGAGTGGTAAGCCGGAAAGGGAGATGGGGACAGGGACATTTTGCTGCTGACATCTTTCTTGTTCTCAAGAGTTACTAGCTTTGGGGAAACCAAAGGTTACAAGTTAAATGATTCCACTCAGAAGGTGTTAGAAATGTTCTTAGAAGTCTCCAGCACTGAGTAACCTTTCACTGAGGAGTGGAGAATGCCATCAGATCTACCATGTGTTCCACACTTTGGCCTGTTCTTCTCAGGAAGTGGTGGGGGCTGGCAGGACAAGCTTGGTGGCAAAGCAGAAACCTCAGTTGTCCTGTAGGAAAGCAGTGTCATTTCCAAGACTGTGGATATGTAGGTCTCATTTGGGCCATCAGGAATGTAGGAGTCAATTCCTAAGGAATGGGTTTGGGAGTAGACTAGATGACATCTAAAATCCCTCCAACTTTAAGATTCCCTGAATATTATCTCTTAGCAACAATCTATTTATTTTGGATGATGCATTTCTAGAGGGTAGATGATATGTTATAAATCTCTTTGCCAGCACATTTTCTTGTAGGTGCCTGGCAGATTCTTTTGGTTGTTGGTGTTGATGGTAATCCTGACAATAATTGTGTTCTTATCGTGATGGTTGTGGCGATAATTAGCATTTGTATAAAGCTTCACAGGTTGCAGAGTGGCTTTCAGGAGCACTGCCTCATTTCATCACCCGTGGCAGTGAGAGGCGGTGTTATTGCTGTCACACCCTCAGAGAGGTTGCCAAAGGTGAATGACCGAAGTCATTCTCAGTAGGGCTTACTTTCCTATGTGCCTTGATGCTCCTCAAGGTGCTGGCAGATCCAGCTGCTCCAGATCAACACCAAAAAATGCATGAGGTAATCCTAAGCTGTGGTGTAAGACAAATCCTACTGTAATATGTGGGAATCCTCAGTGTCTAGACATAGAGAAAGATTTTAGGGGTTTCCTGTGAAGATCAGGGAGCCGAGTCCTAGAACGGACATTTGAACAGCAACCCAGCATTGTAGCTCTATGTCCTGATTCTAGACTCTTTCTGAGTTGGTGCCTTCATCTTTCTGGTGTTCAGCTTTATCTAGAGGGTATAAGGTTTGCAGGCCATGCTGGCAGGGGAAGTAGCAGGCCAGGCTTTTGGGTTGAAGAGTAATGTAGGAGATGCTACCTAAGTAGCTCCTTTTGTGGCTGTTCTGACAAAAAATAAGAAAACAAGGAAGCAAGGGGAGGGACTTTTCTTCTCTTAATTGGTTGATTAAAATACCCACATCTTTTATCACCCCTGGCCCAGCGCTGTCGGGCACAGGTTCGGCTGTCAATAAATGTTGGAATACAGGAATGAAACAGGAGGAACAGTGCAAGAAGGAAGCGGTGCTTGTGCAGCCCGTGCAGAGAGGCTGGCAGGGCCCTGGCAGGAGGCAGAGGAAGAACCGGACCGTGTGAAGTGTGCTCTTGCCGGTGGGAAGCTGTTCCTCTCTGGAAGGCCTCAAATGCCCGTTGGGTCGGGGACACTGCCAAGAGAAACATCCTCTGGCAAGCCGCCCACTGCTCAGCGTCACCAGAAACCGTCGTGTCCTTCTGTTCCTTAATGCATGTCAGTGCCCATTTCTGTCAGTCACCTGCAAATGTCACAGGTGACTCTGCTGTGGTGCAGTGTGACAGGCCACCTGTCACCCTTGGCGATGGCTGGGAGCGATGACAGCTTCAGAGTAACACTGGAGCCGGGCTCGTTGTTAGTGCCAGCGTTCAGGTGACGGGAGCCCAGAGCGTTCTTCCAGGTGCCACACAGAGATCACCTGCCGTCCTTCCCTGCCTCCCAGCCCTTGTGGCAGGGAAAGAAAAACCCCAGTTAATCCCGCAGTGGCTCTGTTCCCTATGTCCCAGGGCCCTGCACTTTCCTGCGTCTCGTGGAGGACGTCGGGGTCCGCCCCACGCTCACAGCAGCTTCCACGTCGTCAGGGAGCTGGCCTCGCTGCGCCTGAGCGAGGGCACCTGCGGAGGGCGGACGACCTGACCCTTCCCGCGCGGCGCAGGAGCCTGCAGTTCCCACGCCGGCCTGGCGGTGGCAGCAGCGGCGCTCGCAAAGCCCGGGGCGCGCCGCGGCGGGGCGGGGCGGCGGCCCCCTCGCGTCTGGGGGTGAGGGCGGCGTTCCGGGGCGGCGGCCCCCTCGCGTCCGGGGGTGAGGGCGGCGTTCCGGGCGGCGGCCCCCGGGCAGGCCCGCGGGCTGAGCGGCGGAGTGGCGCGGGGCGTCCCGGCGCGGGGCGAGGTGGGGCGGGGCGGGCTGAGGAGCCAGACGCCGCGTCCGCTGCGAGGCCGCCCCCCAACATCCCCTCAGCCCGTGCCGCGACCCTCACCGGCGGGCGGTGCTGCCGCCGTGCCCCTCGCTTACCAGAAAAGCAGAACAGATGCTGAAACGAGGCTTCATTATTCCCGCTCCCGGGCGGGCCGTCGGTGCCGCTCGTTCCGTCCCGGGACGGACTCACTAATGCCCGGCGCCGGCGCGAGCGTGGCCTCGGAAAGCGCATCCTCCTCGCCAGGCGGTTCCTGCATCTCGGGGCGTGGCCGCTGGCCTTTTCTACCTGCCGAGAGTTGGGAGTGAGAAGTATGGAGACCCCGCAGTTGATGGGGCAGCGTAAACTAACAGTGGAAGGAGCGGGGCGCCCCCGGGCCTTGCGTGTGGCCTGAGTGGCTGGCAGACCTGGCCGTTGCTGTGACCCGAAGTCATCACACAGTGTTTGACCTCTCACCAGATTCTGGTTGCCAGTGGGATATTCCATAAGGTTCGCTCAAACCCAGGCAGCTTCCTTCACCCACTCGCCGTGGGAGTCCCTTGCTGTTTCTCTGGAGCAAGCTGCCACCTGCCCCGCTCGTCTGTACACTGTCCCTGCTCCGGGAGGGGCGGTGGAGTGGGGAGAGGGCAGGGTTACCGGTAGTCCTGGCACGTGGCAGCTGACTTCTCCAGCATCTCAAGTTAGAGGAGCAAACTCTTTGCATGAGGTTTGCAAAACCTGTTTCAGCCTGCAGATTCGATGCTACGGGGGTCAAAGAGGAAAAGTGGAGCTGCGTAGCTTGAGAATTTGCTGACAGTGGTAGGGACTGAGCTCCTGCCCAAACTAAAGATGTTATACCCGTAAGATATGTGCCCTCAGCCCTGCCGCCCTCCTGGCCCCTTGATTAGTGCCCCCTCTCTCCTTGCACCCAGACCTTCGTTGGTGTCTTGGGATCCCTTCATAGAAAGCTGAACTAGAGAGGGAGGGGAGGGGTGAGAAAAACATCAAAACCGCGGTGGTCTCTGTCCGCCGGCCTCATCGCGTTGCTCTGTTGGGACCAGCCGTGGGGAGACGTTACTGGGGCCCGTGGGCCTTTGGCTGAGCTTTGCGTGCACGCCCTCGTTCAATCCCAGAGCAACCTGCTAACGCAGGGATTGCTGTGCCATTCGCTGATGAAAACTGCCGAGGCTCAGGCAGAGTCTGTAACTTGCCCGAAGGTCGTCGGACCGGTAAGGAACAGAACTGCCGATCGGGCACCCGTGTGCAGATGCCAAAGCCCCTGCTGCCAGTGCCCAGGAAGAATTCTAGCCCTGCTGGTGCCTTGACAACTGTGTGATCATCAGGAAGCCACGGGAACTCCTGCCCTGGTCTGTGGTTCTCCTCCTTGACCGTTTGTAGGGTTTGGGAAGAAGAGCTGATAAAAATGGAAGAAAACCACTCCCCCAGTACGAAAGTGGTGTAAGAATTTGAGAAGCTTTAGTACATGGCCAGCCACTGCTCTTTCCCGCCACGACCCAGTTCCAGTTCAGCTTAACATTTTCAAAGCCAAATGCTGATTTCTTAACAAGAATCCATCACCACCTAAGTTCTCTCCAGTGAATTTTTTAAAAAAATTAAATCCCACTCTGCTTAGGGAGAGGTTAGCCCGGTGGTAGCTCTGTGCTGGAAGAACGAGGCCTTCCAGGACATCAAACCCCTCCTTTTCTAAGCCTAGGATAGTGAAAATACCGGGAGACTGCATGGTTCTGAAATGATTAATAATAGTCATTAGGGAGAAATAAAAAACCTCTTAGAATGTAGGCGAGTCTAGAACCATTCAGCCTACAATTCTCCTCACTTTGGCTTCAGCAGGTGCAACTCACCTTGTGTCAGACATCATTTTGGAAGATGGCATGTATCTATCTAAGCCATGCTTAAAATCATAATACCGGTTTAAGATAGAAGATAAACTAGCAAAACATGAAAGTTCTTCGAAGTTTTCAAAGCTCCTTTAGATGGAATCGGAGGAATGCGAGGCAGATAGATCTCTGCGTGGGAGACATCAGATGCCTTGTTTCATTTGACGGCCCGGCCCCGTGGTGGAATACGTGGATCATGTCAGCGGTGCGTGCTCAGCTGTTGCCGGGGCTCCACGGCCACAGGGATGTCCCTTTTTCCGGGCATGAGCTTTGCTTTGGGTTTTCTCTTCATCAAACTAGGGCACAGCTATTCAGATAGAAATCCACACGTTATAGGGGGAAGCAACTGAATGATAGAGCTGGTCGGAATTAAGAAATGCCATCCAGAAAAATGTAAAACTTCCCACCCCTGTTTTCCTTCTAAAATAGTGGGAAATATGTGTTTCTCTCTTATTATCAACAGATAGTCCGAGATCCATGTCACTGAATTCATGCCAAATAATGCTTGAAAATATACATACTGTTGTATCTTTTAAAGTAAATTGTCTTAGTCTTGTTGTTGGCTTTAGACTTTTATAGAATCTACTAGATTTGCTCATTCATAATCATAGTGGGAAAGGAAGCTTAGTGGGTCAGTATGTCCCCCTACATCTAGGCATGGACTCCCGTGTTCCTGACAGGTAGTTGCTGCATGTATCAGGGGAGTATTAGGGCCTTAATATGGCGCACCT
Source organism: Indri indri (assembly GCA_004363605.1). Lineage (NCBI taxonomy): Eukaryota > Metazoa > Chordata > Mammalia > Primates > Indriidae > Indri > Indri indri. The sequence goes on along the minus strand of RJWJ010000971.1, from coordinate 102,369 downwards.
GTTGTTTGAGTTCATGGATTCTCTATCACAGAGGTTCTCCAAGTGTGGTTTGCAGATCAGCATCGCTTTGGAAATTGTCAGAAAAGCAAGTTTGGGGGGCCCTAACCCAGACCTTCTAAATCAGAAACTGGCACTTTGACATGGCACCCTGTGTGTTAACAGGAACTCCAGCCCATCCCGGGGCACGCTGAGCTTCAGTGCAGTGCCCTATAGCACCGCCTCTCACCTGCCGCACCTTGTTCCCTCACCCCCACTTCCGTGTGAACGCTGCTTATGGACGTCTGCGAGGTGCTTGAGAGCAGTTTCTAACCAGAGGAGCTGAGGCGACTCATGGGAGCTGCTTCCGACGGTTTCCGTGTCGCAGTGTCTTAGGACAGCCTGCAGACAGTGAGAGTGGAAGTGGGGCTCCCAGTCAGGCCTGAGCACAGGAAACCAAACTTAGGATAAGGTCACATGTACCGTTTGGAACACGGGAGTTTCGCCTGTCTGTCACTGATGTCATCATCTTCCTTGAACTGGGAAGACGTCAGGTTCCCTCCCTTTCGAGGTGGCCGTCAGCCCTGAGGTGCCTCAGCGGACCAGGGAAGTGGCGTGATAGTCTGCGTGGACAGGGAGGACTGTAGCTAAGAACAGCCGTAGATCTCCTTCCACCTGCACTTAGAATGTTTGCTTTAAAGTCGATGCTGTACCCCAGAGATGCTCATGTCCACAAAGGATAGATTTTCTGCTTTGTACAGTGAAGAGATTCAGAATGTATGTAATAATGCACCCTGAGAATTCTTACTTTGTTTTTTTTTTTAAATCTTCAAGGTCAATACGACCACAGACATTGATATTCACTTCCTGGTGAACTGGGATCTGCCAGCTGCTTAATGTCATTTTATTTTTCAATTCTTAAAAAAATGTTCTCATCACTAGGCCTCTGGGCCTGTCTTCAACCCACATCACCAAAAGGGACGAAACGCACAAGCTGGTGAGCCCAGCAGCCAGCGGCCGCGAGGAGGGGGAGGGGACCTCACCCTCTCCACGGCCGCTGTGCACACCTGTGCGCGTTCTGGATGTCCGAGCAGGGTAGTGGTGGCAAAGGAAGGGGGAGGAGGCACAGCGGTGGGTCGCGTGGGCAGGGGAGGAGAGACAGAGAGACAGGGACCGATGGAGTAAACTGACGTGTGGGAGGCTGACAGTTTATTCTTCAGGAGGTTGCAAGACCATATAGGGCTCAAAAACAACAGCGTTGACTCTCCCCATCCCAGACGGGACCAGGAAGGCCCGCTCCTTACGCACAGGAAGATTGTGAAGTTTCTTTCTGTTCATCAGTGAAACCTTCAGTCGCATGGCGGCAAAGACGGCCACGTCGCCAGATGTGGAGGCGTAGAGGTCCCTTCTTCTGCGTGGTCGCATGTCCCATTGACCGCGCCCCAGTGCCCAGCCGAGTGAATGTGCACTGACACCCCCGTCCCTCTGCCTCTCTGGGGTGACTGTCCCCTCGCCCCATGTTGCTCTGGTTAACTTATACCCTAAAGACTCGGCTCCCTTTGCCTTGTGGTGGACGTTTCCTCGACCTCCCTCCCCGTCAGCTAGCGTAAGTGCCCTTTCTCCCTCCTTCCGCAGCCCTCTGTGGAAACCCCTCTGCCGCTTGTCACAGAGTGTCCAAGTGGCTCCTGTCCTGTCCACTTCCCTTCTAGGCCGTGAGCTTCTGGAAGGCCGGGCTGGGCCCTGCTGACCTCTGCCTGCGCAGTGCCTTTGTTGGACTCGGGTCCCTCGTGCACACACAGCCAGTGTTCCCACACGGGGAGGGGACGCAGCGCGTCAGTGACTATGGAGAACTCCTGCCTCTGTGCCCGCGTTCACTCACCAGCCCGTGACAGTGCTCTATCGGGGGATGTGCTCTGTTTGTCCTTGTTATCACCTTGTGCAACTGGAGCACCTGTGAGCACTGGCTACTCCCTGGGGAAAGGGTGATGGCAGCGTGATCCCTCCGTGCATTTACTGAGCACTCTGCAGGTTCCAGAACACTGTCATGTCAGTATGGTCTTCCTTTCTGAATCAACTCTCATCCTTGCTTTAAGAAATAAGGAAAATGAGACCAAGTTATGCTAAGTGGCCTCTGTGAGGTCACCCAGGTCGTGAGTGTGAAAGTTAAAATGAAAACCCGGGAGTTCCACCTCCAAGCCCAAGTTCTTCCACCCTGCACCCAGGTTTCCTCCGGGGTCCTGCCGCAGGGAGTGCGTGCAGAGAGGGCACTTCAGAGGAGGCCCGAATGTTCCTCTGTGCTCGCACGGAGCACGGCTCGGTGACTGCCTCGTTGAGAGGCGGGAGCAGCTCTGTGGGGAGCGTGGGCAGCATCCTGGCAGAGTGGCGAGGGCTGATTTCAACTACAGCACTGGGGTCTGGACGCAGAGGCTGAAAGAAAGAATGGCTCTTGACTGAGTCTCTCTCTTGCAAGGCATAACGAGGAGAACAGAGTAGCTGCGTTATAGTGAGGACTTACCGGAGCCTGGCAATGGCAAGTGAGAAGGATCTGGAAGCTTCTCCTAGGGTGACCTCTCACTGTGGCCCTCGCTCACTGCCTCTGCCACCAGGTGTCCATCCACCACGCTGTCAGTCCAGGCAGAACCCGAAGGCCCAGACCACCCACCGCAACTCCCCATCCCCCACACATTCCACAGCCCTAGACCAGAGGCCAGGAGGCCCTGGCTCTGCCACGTGCCTGGCGCGTGGCTCTGTGTGTGGCCCTCGAATGTAAAAGGGAATCAGAGTCTCCTGCTTGCCTCACGAAGTTGATCCGAATCTCCAGAGGGAATGCTTTCTGGGGAGTGCTTGGGAACTCTGCGAGGGCGCTGTTCAGAGGCGAGGGAGTTGCTGTCCTCTGGTTCGATGTACCCAGGTGTGAGGAGCTGTGCCCGAGGTCAGCAGAGATCTGCCCAGCACCCTCAGCCTCCTGGCCCGGCAAGACGCTGGGTGGAATTCTAGGGGTAAGAGAAGGGCGAGGCCACGCAAGCTTTCTCAGTGGAGTTTGTCAGGGGAATTAAGTCACAAGGAATTAAATTATTTTCTGTGCATCTGAACAGCACTAGTTATGTACTGTCCTCAGGAGAAGTGGCAAAAGCAGTTATTCATATTATTTTCTGTGTCTCCTGGTTCAGAAGAGGAACCCCACTGAGAGGGGCTGTATGCGCACTGTATTAATTTCCCAGTGTGGAGGCAGCAAGTTATCATAGTGACTTAAAACAATACAAAGGTACCAGTTAATGGTTTGTTTGGGGAGGTCAGAAGTCTAGAACGGGTTTCACAGGCTGGAGTCGAGGTGTCCCGGGTCTGGCTTTTCGTGGAGGCTGTAGGGAAAATCCATTTCCTTCCCCTTTTCACTCCTCGAGGCGGACCAGCTACGTTCCTTGGTGCCTGGCGCTTCCTCCCATCACTCCAGCCTCCTGCTTCTGTCCTCGTATCACCTGCTGGTGACTCTCGTCCTCCTGCCTCCCTCTCGTAAGGACCGTGTGATTACATCAGGCCCAGGGAGATCATTCGGGACAGTCCCCCGCTCAAGACCCTCAGCCTAATCCCATCTGCAAAATCCCCTTTGCCTGCAAGGGAACATACTCAGAGATTAGGACACGGGCGTCTTCGGGAGGGCGTTATTCTGTGTACCACAGGGACCGAAGACAAAAGCTAGCGACCCCACCCTTTCGGGAAGACGCAGGCATTCTTATCCTGTCTCTTCGAGTGAGAGATCTTGGTCTCCGTCTGCCTGTCAGAGAAAATGACTCTCCTACCCCATTTGTATCTCATTTACATCAGTGAAGTACTTTGCAACTATTAAATAAAGGTGCCTACTATGAAATGGTTATCAAAACCTTGTCTCGTGACTTGGCATGAGTTGTGCTTACGGCAATCAGCGGAGCTTCTCCTGGATGCCACTGTCACTGAGTCCCGTGGGAGAGAGATTAGGGGGCAGATCCATCAGATTCTGCAGTTAAACCTCACTAAACAATTCTTAATAACAATTTACTTTGGCTTTATTAGCATGGAGTATGAGAACTCTGTTTAAAATACCGTATACGCTGGCCTCCTCCTGTCTTTGGAATAATTGAAATGAAACAGAGATAAACAGCAACCACACAGAGGAAAGGACAAGTGGTCTCTGTGTCTGTGTTTGATCTGCTGCAGGGTAGGAGGTTTACCGCCTGCACTTTGATTTTTCTCTCCTTGCCTCCGTACAGCATTGAGTTTCTGGCTTTTGACTGAGGATCTGGCTAGAAAAGAGTCATACCTGGAAGCCCCAGGGGAGACAGTGTGGAAGGGAAGGGAGGCGGCCACTCCAGGATGAGCTTGCGTGCCCTACCATGTGCCGAAGCAAAGGAAAGGGCGTGCTGTTACGGTATCACACGCCACTCGGGATCACCGAGGTCTTGAGATTCAGTTAATGTGCTTTAAAGGCTTTTCGAAGTCTCCCTCCGGTTAGAGAAGATTTAAGAAATTGGGGTGCTTAGCCCCCTCCCCAACATCTTCCCACCAGATGCATCAAGACTCCGTAGGTGGCTTGAGGCTATCAGGCCCCTTCCCTTGGAACCTGAGGCCGCCCCACCCCTGTACCCACCCTACAAGTCCCCCGCAACACTACCTTGAGAGCCCAGGAGAGGAGCTATCAGTGGGCAGTGATAATGTCACTAAATAGGTCCATAAAATGCAGAGTCCTCGAAGAACCTGTGTCCAGGAAAGGTTTGGTTGCTGCTAAACAGTTCCAGATGGAAGTGTCAGGGCCGGCTCTGGACCTCAGAGCTCTGGGGAATTAAAGGAGGGAGATGAGCCCTGAGAATGATTATAATCCCATTATGCAGAGCTTCCCCTATTTATTTCTTCATATGGATGAATTTGTATATATTTGCATTTGTTCTATCTGATAATATGCATAGAATTCAAATTGAAATGACTTGAATAGATTTGAATATTAATGAGGCGTTTAAAGGCTGTCATCCTGGCAGAGTCCCCCCTGGCAAGGGAGTGTGCGGTACAGAAGCTCAGATGGCTCCTCTGGGCACGGCCACCAGAGGCCCTGAGGGCACAGGGCTGGGAGGCACCCCGAGGCCTCCCCTGGGTCCCCAGGCACCAAGCCCAGGAAGCCTACTGCATGGAGGGGCACACACTGCATAAAGCCGCCTGAGCATGGTGGCTGTCACCTCCCCGGACATCCAGATGTGTGGTTTTAGCAGTGTCATGAAAGGCAGGACGTTTTCTCAAAGTAAGAAAAGCCTACTTGCCTTTCCTTTGCAGAGGTGGGCGGTGGAGGCAGAGTCTCACTTCAGCAAGACAGAATGGTGTGTGTAGCTCCTCCTCAGTGACCCGGGAAGGTTCTGGACTGTCTTCTCTCTGGAATCCTAAGCTAGGGCACATGTAATGCTCCTGGTCATTTTCTTTCAGAATAACGGCAGTTAGGCCATCAGCTGTCCTTCTTGAGGTTCTCTAGGAAGTCACTTGGTTCTGGTCCCCGTGACTCACCATCATTAACAGCTGCAGCCTGCCTAGGCCCTGGGTCAAATGCTAAGGGTGAGTGAGATAGAACAGACAGAATAAACAAGAAGGCCCCCTCTGTGGCCCAACTGGACATCTTTTCCTTCCTTTGTCTGGAAAATCAGAGTGACTGGTTGTCCCAAGAGGTGGGCCTGTGGTACCAGGCTTCAGATATTTAAAACTCAGCATCAAAATTTTAGACCAGTCATAGAAGAATAGTACTTTGTAGCAATTTAAATTGGATTAATAGTAATCCATCATATAGAGATCTAAGCCCTCGTTCATTGCTAAAGTACCGTGGATCAAAATTTCTAAGTGATCCCCAAGTTATTTTACTTCATCCTAACTGAATCTTGGTTAGTTCCTAACATAAGCTGCTGGGGCTAATTCTAAGAGTGACGGTGACAATACACTTGTGAGTCCTTGAGTTTCCTGCCCCATGATGCTCTCGTGTATCCCACAGATCACTTTTAAAACAACATTCTGAAAACTAAACTTATTCTTTTATCCCCTGTTGTGGTCCTAATCTCAGCGAAGGGCACCGGAGCATTCCCAGTACCTACTCTGGAACTCCAGTCACCGGTCTCTTTCGCATCTCCCGTATCCAACTTTTACGGTTCTCTCATCATAACACACTTTTATCTGCACCGTCTTTCAGATGTGTCTACACTTCCTTTCCGTTTTCTCTTCCATTGCCCTGCTCATTTTCTCCCACACTGTTAAAGCATCCTATCAAGTTCCTCACTTTTTTTTTTTTTTTTTTTTTGAGACAGAGTCTCACTGCGTTGCCCGGGCTAGAGTGAGTGCCGTGGCGTCAGCCTAGCTCACAGCAACCTCAGACTCCTGGGCTCAAGCAATCCTGCCTCAGCCTCCCCAGTAGCTGGGACTATAGGCATGCGCCACCATGCCCAGCTAATTTTTTATATACATATATTTTTTTAGTTGTCCAGATCATTTCTTTCTATTTTTTAGTAGAGATGGGGTCTCGCTCTTGCTCAGGCTGGTCTCGAACTCCTGAGCTCAAACAATCCGCCCGCCTTGGCCTCCCAGAGTGCTAGGATTGCAGGCGTGAGCCACCGCGCCCAGCCAAGTTCCTCACTTTTTTTGCAAAGTCATCCTTCACTGTTGTCATTTGTCACTACTTGGATCTTTGTGGGATACAAGTCAGACGTACGCCTCCCCTTCCCGGCAAGTCCACTGGCCGCGCTTTGCCTCGACACCTTCGCCTGGTACTAACACCTGCGCTCCAGCCCGCGCTGAAGGTGCGCTGCAGTCTGGCACCAGCTGTCTTTCCCACACCCGTCTTCCTGTCCATCCCTCCTTGCTCTGCTCTCCAGGCTTCAGCCAAAAAAAGAATATTTGGTGTTCGCTGGACATACCATGCTGTTGTGTCTTTGCTTATGCTATTCCCTCTGCCAAAATTGTCCTTTTCCTCATCATTTGTGGAAATATTCTTCATATTTCAAGGCTTAGCTCAAATGTTCCCTCTTCATGAAGCTATTTCCTACTTCCCGCTCAGAACCGCGCTGTTCTGTCTTCTGCCTTGACCTGTCCTGTCCTGTGTTCAGTCCTGTCTGGCTCGTTGTTGACTTATCTTTCCAACTGAATGGCAAATCCCAGAAGGAGAGAAACTCTAATGTTTTAACATTTTTTTGTATCATCCGACCATCTCTGACAGGGCTCAAGAAATGTTTCATGAATGAGTAAATGAGCAGAAGGGACAATATTCTATACCGCTTGTCCGGTTCTTGGTGGCATTTTCCTCTTCAGACCTTTCCCCTCTAAGAGCACCTGGCTGTCTTGCAAAGACACTAACATTTCTTAAGCACCTGCTACATGGGCCAGGTCCTTTCCCATGACCTCATTTGGTTCTTCCCAAAAGCACTACGATGAGTGTCCTTACTTCTGTTTCGCAGATGAGGAAACTGAGTCTCGGTGAGGGTAAGAGGTTTGCCCCATGTCATCTCTCTAGGGGACAACAGAGCGAAAATCAGAGCCAGGGCTTTCTGTCCCCATGCGTCTCTCCCCGCTCCCCCAGCGCGGCCTCCCTGAGCCAGCCACAGAGCAGCCGCGCTCACCTTCCCCATGCTCCGCGTCAGGCTCCGCTGCTCCGGGAGAATGAATTTCCCGCAGGACAATCCGGATGCAGTTATTATTTTATAGGGATGTTGTAAGTTGATAAGGTAGTTGTTATATGTTAATAGCTATTGTAATGTTGTTCTTAAGGCCTATTACTTGTGCTAGTTTGTATTTTAATGTGTGCAAAAGTGATTACAACTTTAATATGAATGTTAAACAGATTAGCTGATTTATATGTAAAATAAATAAATAAAGCGAAACTCATACTCTCATTTCTATTCACTTCTCTCTCCCTTTCTCTCTCCCCCCTCTGCCCAAGAGCAGATGTGGTCTGTGGAGCATTGACAATGGAACAGAAAGAGAGTGTTTGCTGGGTGATAAGTAATGGTTATAGACGGGTCTTTTGTTCCAGGTGAATTCGGACTCTGTGTCCTTAATAGCTGCTTGTCCGAGAGTTTGTGCTTTTGACTGTGTTTGAGGAGTTCAGTTTTGTTGGAGAGTCGTACGTTCACCATTATTCCTCTTGAAATCATGTCTCCTACCTGTGGCAACCCTGTTGTTTTCTCAGGACACCCTGAAAAACTTGCCACACTTTCAGAAAGGCAAGCATACCCCAGTGTACCCAGGAGCGCCAGGTGCAGAAGGGAAGTTGGATAAGAAAACCAGCGATTGGAGCCCAGAAGGTGGGGACCCGGGGAGGCCTGTGTGGAGTTACTTCTGTGGGGGTAGACAGTAGGGATGCCTCGCCGCCTCCTGGGGACAGTGCTCAGACAACGCTTCCTCCTCGAAACAAAGCTCCAAGACAGAAGTGAATTTAGCTAAGAAAATGGGCAGGTGGTGCGCGGGGGTGGGGAGCAGAGGGGATTGCGTGTGCTGAAGCCGAGAAGCACGGCGAGTGCCGCCCGCTCAGGGACCTGCAAGGAGCTCTGTGTGGCCAGAACCAAGGCGCACCAGCTGCTGATGCACTGGGCATAGAACCAGAGGGCAGGAAGCTCCCTGGCCAGGGACTGTACACACAGTGATCTGTCGGCGAGCAGAGGGAGAGGCCGGTGCAAGGTTGCCAGGGGGTTTCCTTTAGGACGTAGTTGCTACGAGGGACTGGGGCGAAAAGGAAAGAATGCAGGTTGGTTACAGAGATCACACACATAAAGGTGGAGAAAACCTAATTAACTCAAATTTGAAGGGGAGGACGAAGAACACGCCTGCCACAAGAACAGCATGTGACACGGGAAGAATATTAGTGGAGGAAGAGGTAACCTTTCAAAGAAAATGGTGGAGAAGACGGACAGGAGCAGCACTGCCAGAACTGCATGCGTATCACCTACGCGCAGTGAATCGTGATAAATTAAAGTAGCGTGAGCATCTAACATCCCAAAGTGCTAGTGGTTATCCTGGGGGCTTGGAGATGCAGGCTTGGAGGGAGGCGCTTCTGAACAGCCTCGGTGTTGGGGAGGGTGGCTGTGGACACACTGGAAGCACAGCTGCACCGAAATCCGCGCTCCAGAGGGCGGGACACAGGCTACCTGAGTAAGGCTACAAGGGGGAAAGCTGACCGTGTGGTCATGTCATACAGGAGTCATATCATACAGGGTATGAGTACTCCTTCCTAATCCAGAGTATAACTGAGGCACAGCCAGGGGGTGGAACTTGAGCTCTTCGGACCTTGGCTGGAAGGCTAGTCCTGCTAAAACAGGGTTCTTGGCATGTTTTTTAATTGCCTTACAGGCAGCTTGATGGCTCAAAATGTTGGAGAAAAAAATCAATGAGGGACTCTGCCTCTCTAGGCTAAAGTCTAACACTTTTTCAACAAATATTTATTGAACACCCAATATGTGCCAGGCATTGTGCCAACAAGGCATAAACCTCTTGGTGAAGGAGACAGGTACATGGTAGGCATTCAATAAATGTGTGTTGGAAGAATGCAGGAATGAATAAATTAGTGTAATGGGAGCCTTGAAAGGAAGTGGAAACTAATCCTACGAATTCGTAATGAAAACAGGACCCCGGGCACGGTCAGGCGCCTAGCCTAGGCTACAGGCCTCTCGGCGAAGTCTGTAGAAAAGAACGATATGAAAAGGAAAGGTGGCAGCTTCGAAAAATACAACCGACTCCAACGGCGCCGTACAGATGATGCTTGCGGGGAATGGACCTGCGCGGCTGCCCCGATGCCTCTCCACGGAGCTCCGGTTTGAAAAGGACGTGGACAGAGGGTGGAAGGAGGGACCTGGCAGGGCGTGAGGACAAGAGGGGAGCAGGGGCCTGTAGCCGCAAAGGTGCCAGGTGACCTGAAGACCCAGAATGAGCTAAGGCTTGCAGAAAATGAAAAAAGGAAACGGTAGATTTTTAGGTTTCAAGATAGAGGAAGAATAAACAGGGCAGTCCTCCTTGGCAACCCGGTATCTGTCGGTTTCAGAGGACTTCTCAATTTTTTGTGCTGTCTTTTCTATGATGGCTTTCATATTTGGGGGTGAATAAGCTAGACTGAGACAGAATTAAAACCTGAGACGGGGACGGGGCAGTAAGAGATTGTGTAAGGCAGTGGTTTAGAGTCACCAGGCCAAGGGCTAGGCGCCAGCCCCGCCATGTAGTCGCAACCCTCTGCCAGGAGTAACCTCTCTGCTCAGTTTACCCTTCTGTAAAACAGACACAACAATAGCGTATATGTCATAGATGTGTCGTGTGGATTAGAAGATACTCTGCAAGTAGAACACTTATTATCTGGCACATAGAGAAATTTGATAACTATTAGTCATCATTGTAATGATGATGATGATACGTTTAAAACAGGTCTGATTACTAGGTCCAGTGAAATCAACCTGTCAGAACACTGAAACAAGTTGAAGATATGGTCCTGGAACCATTCTGAGCAAGTAATAGTCAAGAAATATTGGAAAGTAGGAGAGTCTGAAAAAACACCATGTGTTTTTATAAAGTAGAAGAATAAGTGACAGTAGGTTCTGGAAACAGTGGACAGGTAGACTTCATATAGATTTCCAGTAAAAAAAAATTCACAAAAGACTAATGTGATGGTTCACAAACACTTGGACAATCCTCCATGGTCACTGGACGCTGCCTTGGGCTCAGTAAGAGTAAATCATGCTAATGTCTCATTTAAGAAACAGATATGTCATTAAATTTCATAATCTATCTCTCCTTTGTGATGTACTATTCATAAATTTGATAAACAAATCTTCCTCTGTCAAGTGTATTCCAGAGTCTTAATTGAAAGAATATTGTTTTATTGAAATCTCAATACGAGCTAACAGTGTGACACGGTCACAAATAATGTACTCTTTGGCTGCCTTTGTAGAAAGCACCGTGCTCGTGTTGGAGATGCGAACAGCCCCACAGTCCCCTCTGCTGATGTGACAACATCTGGAGTGGGTGTGCTCCACCCCGAGAGCCACACTTCAGAGCATTTACACACTAGGGCATGTGGAGAAGGATCGGAGGTGATAAAAAACCTGGGAATTATGTAATATGAGGAAGGGTCGAGGAACTTAGCCTTATTTAGGCAAGAAAGGTAAGACTAGGATTTCTTCAGTTTTATTGTGCGTGAGAATCAACCGTGGTGCTTCTGTTAAGTTGCAGATTCTAGCAATTCCAGTGCCTGGATCCAGGGACAGTCTGATTCATTAATCCCAGGAGAAGACCAGGAAATTGCAGCTGAACAAACATCTCAGGTGATTCTCATTCTAGTGATCTAAGAACAATACTTTAAGAAACACTTGCTTAGAAGAGATCTGCATAACTGTCCTTGGTTATGAAAGTTAGACTCCCCATGTTGTTGAGAGGACAGAATCCTGATCAGCAGATGCTCAACCCGACCATCAGCTACTGGAGGGGGAGAATACCCACGTTCTCACTTCTGTACCCCTAGTTAAGGTATGATGTCTGGCACACAGTAGGTGGTCAGCAGATGCTTGTTTCATGAAATTACAAGAGGGTAGGAGAAAGAATCTTGGAAGAATGAAAGCTTCCTGAACAGGAAGCAGGTGGCCCTGTTGGGCAGCCAGCCTGCTGTTCACAGCCGTCTTTCTGGGGAGACTGGGTACCAGTGGGCAGAGATGGCACAAGGGAGATTGCTGAATTGAAGAAGAGGTTTAGCTAAGGTGACCTCCGGGACTTTCTACATTCTTAAAACTCGTCTAAAAACTACAGTCCAGTCATGCGCTGCATCGTGACGTTTCGGTCAACGACAGACCACATGTACGACGGTGGTCCCGTGAGCGAATAATACCATATTTTTACCATACCATTTCTGTGTTCAGGTATGTTTAGATGCACAAATCCTCGACGTCACGTTACAGTTGCCTACAGTGGTCGGTACGGCAACGTGCTGTGCGGGTTGCAGCCCAGGGGCAGTCGGCTGCGCCGTGCATCCTCGGTCAGCAGTGGGCTGGGCCGTCTGGGTATGTGTCAGTGCACCCAAGACATTCGCACAATGACGATGTCGCCCGAGGGCACGTTTCTCAGCATGTGTCTCTGTCATAAAGTGATGAGCGGCTGTCACTGAAAAAGTTATTTGACTACAGCACAGCAATGGTGGAGTCAGAGAGGTAGAGACAGGAGAGGAAAGATGGCGACGACCACCGTGGAAGACGGCAAGGAACGAACGTTTGAAACACCAGGAGGTGATCGAGTCTGCAGAGGCACTTCACGTAAAGCACGCTTCGTGTTTGACCTGGGGATCTGGCGTCTGCAGCATTTTACACTGAGTGTCACTTGATTCAACCCCGCCGTGCGTGGGCACCGCGGCGCAGAGAGCAAACGGAGTCAGACGTGGCCCCTGCCCTCAGGCAGCTCCCGGGATGACCGAAGAGGGCCCGAGCCCTAGTTCTGCCCCAGCATCACAGAACACGAAGCTCACTCTGAGCAGGGAGGGAAGTGTGCATGTCACGGGGGAAGGGCATCACCCGCCGCGTAAGCAGCTGTATCCCCAGCACTTAGGATAGCACCTGGCACAGCGGGAGCACCGATAAATACCGATGAACGGGTGAGCAAACGCAGCTGGCATTTACTGAGTCCTCCATGCCAGGCAGTGCACGCTTTGTGTATATCATCACTCTTGACTCTTCCAACTCCGCAGAAAGTATTATTATCCTTGTTGTACAGATGTCAGGATAGAAATGCTGCTGAGTTGCTCGCCCAGGGTCGTAAAGCTTGTAATTGACAGATCTGAAGTTCCTGATCTTACCTAGCTCCTAAATTCGTGCCGCTTCTGCTACATCGTACTGGTCCGGATAGCTCAGTTTTCAGACAAGTGAATTGAGCTTCAAAGAGGTGAAATGACTTTCTTAGGGTCACTGCGATAGTTTGTAATCTAGACTAGAAATGGGTCTAGACTTAAGCTCTGAACAGCGATTTCAGCAGCGGCCAGAACTCTGCATCACTTAGAAGCAGCTGACTATATCTGCCCACCTACCTGCTCCTGCCGACCCCTGCAGACCCTTGGCCCTCGCACAGCGAAGGAGTGTGTGCCTTAGCCAGCTCTCCATGCACTGAACGGTGGCTCCTGAGGCTAAGTCAACGTTGGTTGAGCCAGCTTGAACTTGGCACTGTGGGGCTGCTAATCTTGGTGATACAGAAGCCCTAGAAAGACTCTCCTACCAAAAAATGAGCAGAATTGTCTGCCGGGGCCATTCGGTCTGTTAGCTAGAGGCCTGTGGCTAACATGCTTATGCAGATTGGCCTCAGGACTCAATTTCTGTCCTCATTTTTTTAAAACTTAGAGGTGGCAGTGGAGTAAGTTGTTTGCTAAGTTGTTCTCCAGTCTGTCTGGGTTCCTCGATGCTCTTTGTTATACAAATATAATTCCCCTTGACTTTGGCCGCTGTCCTGCTTGAGTGAAAGGGTGAGTGGAATTTAAGGCTATCAACTCAATCAGGGCAGCTTATTGTTCCTTGCTTCCGTCACTTTTTATGCGGATGATGGAGGAAAATGAAAAAAGGCTTTTCCCCCCACTCCTCTGCAGTCGTTTTAGCTAGCTGCATGAGACATTGTTCAAGGTAAAGAAAGAAGAATACATAAGGAAGGAAGAGAAGGCGCATGTATACATGTGGCGTGCGTGCATGGCCGTGTGGGCACCGTGTCGGTCAGGGTCCTTAGTGGCAAGCAGCGGAGGCCATGTGGTTGATAGGGATGGAAAGGAATATCGGGCAGGTCACAGAATTGCCAGAAGAGCTGAGGGCCCAGACTCCGAGGTTGTCTAAACAATATCCCAGCCCATGGTCAGAATGCCTGCTCCTGCCAACTAGCACGGCTGACCCGGCAGCAGTCTTGCTGCGGCTGCCAGCCCTGCTGGAGGGGCTGCTTACCCACCCTCTTCTCATCGTCCTGGTTCTGGAGGCTGGGTCTGGAGGGGGTGGGATTAGCAACGACTAGGTCATGGGCCTGCCCTTTAGCTGCCAGGGAGGCTGGGAGAGCCAGGACCTGGAATTTTTCAGCTTCTACATAGGGTGGGAAGGAGCCCGTGTTCCAGAGGGAAGAATTCACCCCCAGTAGAGGAAGGGTTACTGCTGTGGGGTAGCACCGCCACAGGCACCCCTGCTTGGCTTTTACTGTGATCGCGGGGAGGACTCAGTGTCGCAGGAGTGTGTGTGCGTGTAATCCTTCCCTCTCTCCGCCAGACCTGTCTGCACAATCGCCAGGTCTAGGGAAGGCGTACAAATTGATAATACCCTGTGATGTTTTTCAGTGAAAAAGGCGCCAGAGCGTCATGCTCTGTAACTCATCTGGAGTTCTCGACTTTCCAAACAAGAGACACCAGATAAGCTTCTGTGTCACTTCTGCAGCAGGGGGTTCTTAGCATAAACTGGAGAAAGGACCGTGTAAATTCTTGACCATTAATCCTTCTATCCCAGACTGATTGGATTTTCTGATGCTGCTCTTACCTCCTTGAGTTCAGTTGCTGGTCGTCTCGTCTATATCGTGTACTGAGCCCAAGTCACCCAGAAGAGGCATATTTGGAAAATCACTGCAAGCGAATCATTAGAGTCTTTTAAAATGAATAAGGTTCTCCTGCCTCTTCCCTGCAAGCTTTGCAGGATGGACTATGGAAAACAGGCAGAGGACTGCCTGTGATGTCCTTCGCTAGTCTGAGGGAGAGACGTTGACATTCGATGAATGCCTTCCTTTGTAAAACCTTAGGTGGAGCTCAGAGCAGAGAATCAGACTGGTGATTTTTTTTTTTTTTTAACTTCCGTGGTTCCTTTTGGAGCCCTTACTATAGTAACTTCCCCTCCTAGGGTTGCTGAGTTAAGGTGCTGCGATCCCATTTTTATGGGTCCAAAACTCAGTAAGAAAGAGACTCGATGAAGCCAAAAGTCGGATGACAGTCTAGGAAGACGACACCCAGAGCAGAACATAAAAGCCTGTCCAGCTCCCAGTGGTTTCTCATTTTCACACCCAGCTGTTATCTCTTGAGAATTTCCAGGCAATTTGTAATGATTACAATCTTTTAGATAAAGATCATTATTCTCAGGTGATAGCTGGGGAAACTGGGGCGCCGGATGAGTTGCCTCTGCAACCTCTGTTCACTGAAGAATCAGAAGCATGCCTTGATGATTTTTCAGTAATGGCTTACTCTCAAAAGCATTGCACTTTTCATAAAGTTTATTCAGTTTTGTTTCTCGAATTTTTGTCACCAGAAATGTAGACAATGCTTTCTACTCATGAATAGTCAAGAACCTAAATAAGCATCCCTTCTTACAGGGAGACGGCAGCGAAGAACAGTGGGGAAGGCAAAGGCTGGTGCATGGTGGGTGGGAACAACAGTCGAAAGGGAAAAGCAGTATTTATTTAACGTGTCAGATCCTAAAACTAGCTGAGCCTTCCCGCGCTGTAAGGAGGACTGGCAGCCGGGGAAAGACCATGGCACCACGACGCGTTTCTGTTGGTATTTCCATCACTGTGCAGACACCTGGCAGCAGGTGGGCCTCCCGGATCCTAGCTTGCACGTGTTTTCGCAGTTTCTTAGATGTCGCTTATTTGGAACTCAGAAAAGGTTCTCGTGAAAACAGTGTTTTAAATTAAACTAGTTTCCTTTGCCAGTACACAGAATTTTACTGCACTAGGGATGTGGTTGAAATGCTATCTTTTTATCATTTTACATACAATAGAAAACAATCCTCTTACAATGTCAGTAAATTTGTTAGCAGTTCAGTAACTGAACACACAAAGGTAAAAGCAAAACTGTTCTGTAATTTGATACTTAATAAAAATGAATTTCCTTAGATGACAATATACTGGTACGATTCGTGACCTTTCTGGACCCTCCGAGGGTTATCGGAGCATTTTAAGGGTTTTAAAAATTGATGGTACTGGTTATTTTAATGTTGCTTCAAATCTGTTGGTTTCTATTAATTGATACAGCTATATCACTTAACTTTGTACTTACCTAGCTATGACAGTTAGGGTTAGTGTTTAATAAAGAGAATGTGAGAGATAGAGGAAGGAAAAGGAGAAAACTTCATGAGAAAATTCAAATTAAGAAAAACAAACAGGATCCAAAGGAAATGGATATAAATATGGAACACAGAGCGTCTGAAGTGGAATTAACTGAGCTGCGAATGGGGAAAGATTGAAAGGAGAGAATCTTTCGAAGGTGTGACATCCCGCGGGGAAAGCATGGCTGCAGTGAGGCCGAATTTCCTGTTCCATCCCTGGGTGGCAGCGTCAACCCAGGGCAGCTTGGCTGTTGCTCAGGTAAAAGGCGGCTAATTTCAGCCAGGTTTTCTTTCGTATTGTGTTGTCTTAACTCAGGTAGCATCTTATATTAATATTATCACATTAATACAAAACTTTGTTTCCCCTCACTGATTTTTCTGGAACTACCAGCCCTTCAAAATCGTTGCATGTATGTATTTGAGCTCCAGCGCTGTGCGGTTCCCATGCAGTGTAGAGCGGGGAGAGGGTGTGAGAGCAGAAAGCACTGCAAGGCCCGAAAGGCTGCCTCGTTCCTCCACCCAGCAGGAGAGTCCTGGAAGGTACCCATCTCCAGCTTTGAAGAGATCGGCCAAAGTGAGCCGTGTATGAGGATGGTGTGTCCCATTGCTAGGTTATGCAGATGAGCTTGTGCCATCGGCTGCATGAAGGAGCATCATGGCTACTGTCCCAGTTCACTGGCGTGTCCTGTGCTTGTATTCACTGGGGCAGGATGAGCCCACGTGGACATTTCTTGGGTTCCCCTCTGGTTGCTGGGCCTGCTCCATCATCCCCCTACCCATGGCTGCTGCTTGACGAGACCTTCTTACTCTCTCTTCCCCTGGTTCACACCTGCTCATTCTTCCACACTCTGCTTGAGCGTCACCTCCTTGGGGACTTTATTTCCCTCTCTCTGAGTCCCCATGGCACCCCGTACTTACCTCCACCTTAGTACCTGCCATGGCACATGGAATTGCCTGGACGTGTTCCCCAGCAGACAATCCCCTCTTTCCTGGAAGACCGGCATTCAGCCTGTCTCACCTCGTCACTCCCTGTGTCCAGGGGAGGCGGTCAGTAAATGATGAAATGAATCTCCCCTTGACTGCGGAGGTACCTACAGACCCTTCTGCCTCTGTTCTGCTTTTCACAGCTTAGTAGTGGCTTGATCGGCACCTGAGCTCCCTCTTCTGTCTGAGCAGAAGATGACTATGTGGGCACCTGGTCGCCTGATTCATGAACCTCAGGGCATTGGTCCTTAGACATCACAGCCTCAAGTGTTACTCCTTTCTGGTACCTACTCAAAGCTAAGGCAGGGTTTTTCTGCATTGGAAGAGATTGTCAAAAACAGGTGCAGTCATAACCTGTGAGAGCTGAAGGCCCCTCAGAGATTATCCAGCCACACCCCCTTTTTTGTAGATGAGGGAACTGAGTCTCAGAGAAGTGCAGCACTTTTCCTGGAGTCACGTAGCAAGCTTGCTGGCAGGCTCAGGACTGAAACTTTCATCTTCTATCCCTGCCCCTCTCCCATTGCAAAGGCCCTGTTGTGTACAGCTCCTGATTGCTGGGCTCCTGAGAGCTCCTACTCTTGGGATAAAGTGGCCAAAAAGGGGTGCAGTCTTATAACCGGGCTAAATAAATAAATATGGCAGTTTACCCATCTCAGAACATGAGGAGCGTAGCATATTTAATAGGGTGCTTGTAAGCAGGGGCGATTGGAATAGTTTCTCCGGCACACTGTTAATATTCATACATGCGCCATTTCGTGTGTAATCTGGTTTTACAAGGTGCTGGTGAGCCTTTGATGACAGCAATGAATGACCCAGACAGAGTCATCCCAAATGTTCAAACTGAGCTGAAAATTTGGGAGAATCTAAGGTATTCATCTCCATAAAAAATCCAAACACATTGACTAAAATTGCTCATCTCCATTCTGATACGTTAACTTTTCCTTCTTTCCCCCTTCTTTCTCTTGCATTTGCCATTAACATGTTCTGGTTATTGCCCACATCTGGAGCACGGCAGCTGTCCTGCAATATGCAAGCTGCAGTATGTAATTTGGAGAACTTGAATACAAATATCTGTTAATTAAAAAAAATACAGAAGCATGTTTGTCAGCTTATAATTATGTAAAGAAGAACACCAACTCCCAAACTAATTTGAAAAGCAAACTGAAAATAATGTTACCAGCAGCTTTACAAAATCCAGCAACTCTACATTTAGCTATTAACTTTCTTCTGATTATCCCAAAGTCCTTTGCAAGTCTCTGTGAAGTTTCTTTGGGGGCAGCAGGTTGGCCCATAAGATAGGCAGGGAAATGGGACTGGGCTGACAGTCAGGTGACCAGATTCTGTTATTTGTCCCCTTATGGTAAGTCTAAGACAGGGTTTTCAACCTCAGCACTGCCGATGTTTTGGGCAGGATATTTCCCTGTTGCGCGAGGCTGTCTTGTGTGTTGTAGGAAGTTTAGCAGCATCTCCAGCCTCTACCCAGTGGATGCCTGTAACACCTCCCCCCCAAGTTGTGACATATAAAAATGTCTCCAGACATCGCCAAGTGTCCCTGGGGAGGGAGTGGAGCAAAAGGGCCCCCAGCTGAGAACACTGTCATTTGCCTTTGCTGTGCAGCGTGAAGGAAAGAGTCCAGGGTTTGTCCTCAGAAGACTTGGGTTTGAGTGGACGCTTCCTCATTCCAAGTGCGTGGCCCTGGCTGCATCCCCGCTCTCTCCGTGCCTGCCGCCCCTTCTCGAGATGGGTGTACACGTCCGACAGCGGCATTTCACAGAGTTGCTGTGAAGATCAAAGGAGATGTGGAAAATTTTCAGATGCAGGAAAGGGCATTGCGAGGGCTGGGTTTTATCACTGTTGTTACTGCAGTGTAGCTCCCGACGTGAAAGGCTGCAGTTTAGAGGCCACAGGCAGATCTTCCCGGCGGGCAGGCACTCCCTGGGAGGAGCAGCCTGTAGACTTCGACCTGGCCAGCACAATGCTCTTCTGCTCGCTGAGGTTCAAGGGCAGATAGACCTTGCAGTGCGCTCTGGAGAGGTCTGTGGCCGTGGCGGAGAGCACTGAGGAGGTGAGGAGGTAAAATTGCCGAGGCAAAGCTTATGGAGACGGACTGGCTGCACACACACAAGAGGAAGGGCTGTGCAGAGGCTGCAGGCCCCACCCCAGCTGTCGAAGGTGTCCGAGCTGCTCAAGCTGCTGTCGGATTGTGCAAACACCAGGCTCCAGGTCGGAGAAAGTTTCAGAATCTTTTCTAATGGCCTTTCGAAGGTAAAGAGATTGTCAGCTGTCTGGAAAGATGGGAAGGCAGGTAGATGGATGAGATTGCCACTCAAGGGCCCTTTTAGCTCAAGAATTTTGGGATTCCAGATTGAACAGGTATTCTGCAATTTCTGCAATCTAGACACTCCCTTATTTAATCCACAGATTTCTGCAGGCAGCATTAATTAATAGCAGTAGCTACCATTTGTTGAGGACAGCTCTGTACCAGAAAGTGTACTGATCATTTTAGGTTTATTATCTCATTTAATCTGTGAGGTAGGTATTATTCCCATCTTATAGATGAGAAAACTGAGGCATATACAGGTTAAGTGACTGGCTGCAGAGCAAGTTTGTCTTATCTCAGCCAAGCTAATTAAGAGAAAGGCTGGCGGGTGGCATGCCTCTAGATTCAAAGCACACGGGCACCTGGGGAGGGAGCCCAGCGGTGTGCCCTAGAGAAGAGTCACCAAGCTGGCACTCACAGAGCTCGCATGCCAGGCACCACTGCGGCCTCCTCCTTGAGCACTCCACGGCCCTGCGGACTGGAGTGTGAAGACCAGGCGGTATGTGAGGGTTTAGGAGGATGCCGTGGTGTAAAAAATAAAAAATAAAGACGGGAGGGAGAAGCCGACAGGTTGAGTGGCACGCACGATCGATACACCCGAGATAACAATTTCTGCGGAACGGCGCCTCGCTTACTCAGGGCCCCGGGAGACACTCGCTGCTCTGACGATCGGCAGAAATTCTGACTCAATACAGATATTTTCGTCTGCAGCCTGCTTTTGCCGACTTTTTCATTTTACATTATTAAGTATTAAACCCTGTAAACATTTTCATTTGTCTGTGCCAAATCATCAGTCAAATTACCCTTTGTAACAGTGTGGAATCACACTGGTATCGCTTCCTTCCCTGGGCAGCAGCTGCGGTTCCCAAGTCCTCCTGCAGGATGAAATAATGAGGCACCTGAGCAGCAGGGGGTCAGGGCTCCAGAATTCTTCTCCCAGACCCTGGCATTGGCTGACTGCTTACACCTCTCCGAGTCACATTGCTTCCTTTCCGAATGAGCTGGTCGGTCATGCCACTGAGACCCCCCTTCTTCCCTCCAACAGATTTAAAGTACATTGAAGTAACTTTGAAAATTCAGAATTCTGGAAGTTCGTTTCTTTCCATTGTCCAGTTCTCTTAAGTTCACCTGGTTACCATATTTAATAGCACGGCGTTGTCAAACACCAGGCCAGTAGTTCTCAGATACCGTGTTTGAGATGTTTTATGTTCAGCTATTTATGATGACAACAAATTTTCCTTTCCCCAGCCCATGTTAGAATAAGCTATGCAAAGAAGGAAGCTGCATCCCGAGACCTGAAAAAATGCTGTAAGTATCATCTTTCTCCCAATCAGCAGAGGCTGTCAAAGAATCTTCCTTTATCTTTCATATCCATGGTCTGCATTTTTAAAATTTCTCTTTAAAATGCCTTTTATTTTTCTTTCCAATTTGTCATACCTGAGAGCTCTATCAACAACATTGTCAATTTTTAAAATCTGGATTTAAAAAAATGCATGCTTAAAAAAAATTCTGAAAGTTCAGCTCAGTCCGCTCTAGTACTTACGTGTAAATTATGTAGAGCACAGCGCCAAGGCTGCTGTCTTGATACCCAGCACATGACAAATTCTGTCACCTGCCTGTCTGTCATTTGCTGGTGTGCACAAATTGCTCATTATTTCCTAATGTTAAATATCCCGAGAAAAAACTTAATGAGGACAACATATAATACATGGAAAAATAATGTATTCCAAATCAGAGAGAAAAAAGATGTTGGGTGAGCTATGTTTTGATTATCTCTGGCTCTGTCCTCACTGTTAGCAAAGATAACCAAAACTTTATAGTATTTAAAATTCGGTTTTGGGACAATACAAAAACGAGGGTAATTGGATGCGTGCATTCAAATGCCAGTGACTGTGTGTTAGTATTTTATGGTCTTAGCACCCTGTTGTGAAAGGCAAGGAATTCCTGAGAATTGGAATGAGATGATAAGGACTGTGCAAATAAAGGAATAGACCATGAATCTGTCCCCCCAGGGACCACAAATACCCTCTTCACTGCTCGAGGGTTGAGTACCGGTGTTCAGAGGTAGGGCTTATGAAAGGTAAATATCCAGAACCGTCCCTGTAAATAAGCAAGACAATTGACTTGGCCAAGTAGGTTTGTCAATAGTGAGGTATCAATTAATTAAATTAAAGTAATCAAATCAAGTGGACTTCTAATTTTACCAGGAACTTTAATTAGCATCCTCTCTCATGGATCTTTGCCCGTCCCCGAAGCTCCCAGCCCACCCCTATCCCCAGTTCATCTTTCTGTTCTTGTGCCACTTTTTCTGTGGCCTACGTTAAATTGCTTAACCTTTTCTTGGCTCTAATAACCCATCTGTAGAGTTGGGACTATACTTTTATGCATCTGGTAGAGGCTGGTGCACTTTAGTGAACATTTGGAAAGCACTTTGAATAGGAAGTGCTTGGTATTAATATTGCTTCCCGGTGCCCTGGACAGTCTAATGAAATGGTGTGTTAACCTACATCAGACCTAATTCATTTTGGAACTGAGTCCACTCTGTACATATCTCAGTTCGGGGATTGTTGGGAAGATTTATTTGCCTTGGGGCATATATTGACCTCCTGAGCCTCCATCAATATTTACCTCTTGGGTCAATAAATCTCAGTGTTGACCTTGATAAAAGTCAACATCTCCACAGAACCTCAGGGTCTTCTTCATCTGTTCTGCCTTAGTTTCGAGTGTGTTACTTGATTCTGCTCTAATAAATCCGTATTTGGAGGAGGATACGCCACAAGCTGTTGGCGCATTCGCGGGAGAGGTTGTGGATATGCCCCCGGGCATTTGTGTAGAAACACCAAGGTGAGGCTGTCATTACTTCTAAGAGAATTCCTGATCTTGTGTTCTTACTTCTCTTCTTGTGGGGAGGGGCTTTCAAGGAGGGTCTCCTCAACCTGGAGTAAAGTGCAGACCAGGCAGACTCCTAGTGGAGTCTGTCAAACTGGACGATTACACTCACTGAGGAGTTGGAAGGCATTTATCTGTTGGAGTTGTTACCTACATGTGTCCAGCCTTGTTTATGTCTGCGATGTTGGAGATTGGACACCAGTCTGGCGACACTTACTATAATTAATAATGCTCTTCATGACCAAACAGACCAAAACCGTGAATATGCCTAGAATAGTCTATCGGCCAGGCTGGGATCTATTATTTTATATGTACAGATTCAGTAGTTATCTGTTCATTGCATGTGCCAGGCCCTTTGCACAGACGAAGTTCTTCTCTCAGACCCCATAGCTGCCCGCCACTTGCTAGAGGTGGAGCGTGCACAGACGCATGGGCAGGGCTCGCTCACCAAGGGAACTTTCAGTGTGCGTGGCTTCCTTGCTTTCCCTGTATCTCCCCTCACTCACATAGTCGTACCTGTGCCTCTTCCAACTGTGGACAAGTGCAGACGGGGGAGGTGAAACGTGCCAATTTTTAGTGTTGGAGTCCTATTCTGATGGGCTGAGAAAGGCCATTCCCTCCAGGGCAGCACTTTTAACCACTCTTCAGGCATGTTGTTATCAGTCAGGCATCACTCGTAGTCCTCAGGGAATTGCCTTGGTCGAAAACACAAGAAACAGGTTTTGTAAGAGTGGGAGGTGTAGGAGGCTTTTGGGGTGTATGGAGAAGACAATACCCAAAAGGAAGAGGGCAGTGGTGAAATGCCAGATCGATGGCATGGCTGCTGCGTTCATCCTGTTTCGTCTTTGGGGTTTGAACTTAATTGCTTTCCATATAGATTCAGGTGGAGAGGACGGTTCATCACAAAGCATTTTGTTCAGAAATGTTGCACAGATAAACAGATTTCTAGAATAAATGTATGTAAAACTCAAAACCCTGTCCAACACATCTTATGATAAATGAGACTTTTTTATGCATTTTTCATTGATTTATCTGCTTTTAATGGGCCCATTTGCAAGCAGCAGTGCTTTCAGACTTCCAAGGATGTGTGTGTGTGTGTGTGTGTGTGTGTGTGTGTGTGTGTGTGTGTGTGTGTGTTTCTGTTTGGTGAAGGATGATAAAGGAGAAGGCTAGCACTTCATTTATTTCAGAAAACTAAATGTTGAAAGGCTAGATCTCTCCTACAACTTTTCCTTTCTTCTCCATTGTTTTATCAGTACTATTAGCAATTCAAGTTATAAATGCCTATTTTTTATTTGCCTAGGTTTTTCCAGATACAGGCATACCTCAGAGACATTGTGGGTTTGGTTCCAGACCACTGTAATAAAGTGAATATTGCAATAAAGCAAGTCACACAAATATTTTGGTTTCCCAGTGCATGTAAAAGTATGTTTATACTATACTGTAGTGCGCAATAGTATTACATTTAAAAAGCAATGTAGATACCTTAATTAAAAAATAGTTCATTGTTAAAACATGCTAATGATCTCCTGACTTTTATGTAACCATTTTGCTGGTGGAGGGTCTTCTCTCCGTGTTGGTGGTGCTGACCGACCAGGGTGCTGGTTGCTGAAGGTTGGGGTGGCTGTGGCAACTTCTTAAAATAAGACAACAATGATGTTTACTACATCTTTGACTCTCTCTTTCATGAAAGATTTCTCTGTAGCATGTGATGCTGTTTGATAGCATTTTATCCAGAGTAGAACCTCTTTAAAAATTGGAGTTCATTCTCTCAAACCTGCACTGATCTAGCAACTAAGTTTACATAATATTTTGTACTCTTTGTTATCATTTCAACAAATGTTCACAGCATCTTCACCAGGAGTAGATTCCATCTCAGGAAACTGGTTTCTGTGCTCATACGTAAGAACCCACTCCTCATTCATTCAAGTTTCATCAGGAGATGGCAGCAATTCAGTCACATCTTCAGACTCCACTTCTAATTCTCGTTTTCTTGCTATTTTCATCACATCTGCAGTTACTTCTACCACTGAAGTCTTGAACCCCTCAAAGTCATCCAGGGTTGGAATCAACTTCTTCCAGACTCCTGTTACTGTTGCTATTTTGACCTCCTCCGATGAATCATGAATGTTAATGGCATCTAGACTAGTGAATCCTTTGCAGAAAATTTTTACTTTACTTCACATCCCTCAGAAGAATCACAATCTATGAAAGCTATAGCCTTACAAAATATATTTCTTAAATAATAAGACTTGAAAGTCAAAATTACGCCCTAATCCATGGGCTGCAGAATAGCTGTTGTGTTAGCAGGTATGAAAACAACATTAATCTCCTTGTTCATCAGAGCTCTTCGGTGACCAGGTGCCTTGTCAATGAGTAGTAATATTTTGAAGGGAATCTTTTTTATTGAGCAGTAGGTCTCAACAGTGGGCTTAAAATATTCAGTAAATCATGCTGTAAACAGATGTGTTGTCATAAAGACTTTGTTGTAACAGTTATGAAGCACAGGCAGAATGGATTTAGCATCGTTATTAAAGGCCCCAGGATTTTCAGAATGGTAAATGAGCACTGGCTTCAACTTAAAGTCACCAGCTGCATTAGCCCCTAACTAGAGAATCAGTGTTTCCTTTGAAGCTTTGAAGCCAGGCGCTGACTAGCTGTGAAAGTCCTAGACAGCATCTTTTTCCATTAAAATACCGTTCATCTACGTTGAAGATCTGTTGTGCAGTGTGGCAGCCTTCACCAGTTGTCCTAGGTAGAGTCCCTACGTAACTTGCTGCACCTTCTACGTCGGCACTTGCTGCTTCACCCTGCACTTTATGTTATGGAGATGACTTCTTTCCTCAAAACTCATGAGCCAACCCCTGCTAGCTTCAAACTTCTCTTCTGTGGCTTCCTTACCTCTCTCAGCCTTCATATAATAGAATTGAAGAGACTTAGGACCTCGCTCTGAGTTAGCCTTTGGCTTATGGGAAGGTTGTGGCCAATTTGATCTTCTATCCAGACCACTCAAACTTTCTACGTATCAGCAATAATGCAGTTTTGCTTTCTTATCATATGTGTTCACTGGAGTAGCACTCTTAATTTTCTTCAAGAACTTCTCCTTGGCATCCACAACTTGGCCAAGAGGCCCAGCTTTCAACCTGTCTTGGCTTTCAGCATGCCTTCCTCACTAACCTCAGTCATTCTAGCCTTCGACTGAAAGTGAGACACATGCAGCTCTTCCTTTCACTTGCACACTCAGGTCACGGTAGGTTATTAACTGGCCTCGTTTCAGTGTCGTGGCGTCTCAGGGAACAGGGAGGCCCAAGGAGAGGGGGATACAGGTGAGCAGACCAGTCGTGGGAGCAGTCGGAACACACACAATGTTTATCAAGTTTGCTGTTTTATATCGGCAGGTCCAGCGCCCCGAAACAACTGCAATAGGAACATCAGAGATCGCTGGTCACACATCACTGTAACAGATATAAAATAATGAAAAATTTGAAATATTGTGAGAATTACCAAAATGTGACACAGAGACACAAAGTGGACACGTGCTGTTGTTGGAAAAATGGTGTCCAGAGACTTGTTCAACACTGGGTTGCTACAGACCTTCAATTTGTAAAAAAAAAAAAAAAAAATGTCTGTGAAGTGCAATAAAGCAAAGTGCGATAGGCAGAGGTCTGCCCGCAGTTGAGAAAAGTACACTGATAAGCAGCTGAAATCAAACAGGGGCTGGGGGGTTTTGGAGTTATTCAAAAGTAGGGTCTGTGAAATCTGAATTTTTGGCTTAATTGTCAGCTTTCTGTCTTGCGTTTTGCTAGGTGTCCTGCTCTGTGTTTCCACCCATCGGCCAACTCAGCAGTTTGGTCTCTGGCTGTTAGCAGCTTCCCGGAACCACAATCCAAATCAAATCCATCTTGATGAGTTAGATTAATGGAGCTTCAGGAGTTTTGCTCTGTGCTGGTCCTTCGAATCAAAGTCTTAAGATCCCAATGAGTGTTGGGAGAACTTTAAATATGCCCCAGGGCCTCTTTAGAGAGATTGGGTTTGCCTCAATTGTCCTCGGCTAGATTTTTGAAAATGGCAAACAACAACAAAAACAAACAAACACCCAGAAGCCTTTTATAGCAGACTGTGTCCTATCCCACAGGGGTAGTTGGATGTGAGCTACCCTGCTCTCACGGTAACTGCTTGCTTCTGTTTTCCTCACTTCAAATTTAATCAAGGAGAATTTGCCTTTTATTTATTTCTGGCAAACAAATGAACTTCTATTTCTGTCTTATTTCCTGAGTCAGGCCAAGGTCTCATCGTATCTTCCGTATACTCCATGGACTTTCCAGGGAAGTCATTCATTCATTCGACTATTCATTCAGACATCAGCCATCTATTAGGTATTTGATATTTGCCAAGTACACTGCTGGGAGCTGAGGGATTAAAAAAAAAGGGATCAGTCAGGATTTCTGCCCAGAAGGAGCACAGAATCCAACATAGAAAGACAGGCCTATACAAACATGTGCAGGAAACACTTACAAGAGATGGTGGAGAATGACCTAAGGCAGTGCCGACGGGCACACAAGGGCAGGGCTAGCTGTGAGAGAAGGCAAGGAGGGAGGGTCCACTGTCCTTGAGCACAGGTGGGATTTAGCGAGTGTAGGAGGGGTGGTCCCAAGACTGGTCAGCGGAGTGGGGGGCGGGGCATTATCTGACATGGGGACCAGCAGAGGAGAGGCAGGCCGTGTGGAAAGTGCTGTTGTCTCTGGACGGGTTGAGTGTGGGAGACCTTCGAGATGTCCAGGGAGGGGTGGCAAGGAGATGGTCAAATATGTGAGATCGGAGCTTGGAGCTCAGGAGGGATCTGGACTGAGGAGGAAGGTTTGGGATTTCGTGACGGGAGTGTGGCGTTGGAGCCACGGGAGTCCGTGAGAGTGTTCGAGCGGCGCATGCGGAGTGAGGGGCGGAAATGCCAGGACAGAACCGGTAAAAGCCAACATTCAGGGTATATTAGTCAGGGTTCCCAGAGAAACAGAACCAACAGGGGGTGTGTGTGTGTGTGTGTGTGTGTGTACGCACGCGCGAGTGTGTATCCCAGATAGATAGGTGGGGGAGAGAAGGAGAGAGAGAGATAATAAACTTGGCCCATGTGATTTTGGAGTCTGGGAAGTATCAAGATCGACAGTGGGCAAGCTGTAGACCAGGAGAGCAGTTCCAGTTCAAAAGCCGGGGGGCTCGAAACCCGAGAATTGCTGATGTTTCCGTTAGAGTTTGAAGGCAGGGAAGACTAGCGTCCTCACTGAAGGCTGTCGGACGGCGGGGGGAGGGGGGTCCCTTGTATTTGGGAGAGGGGCTCAGGGTCAGTCAGCCTTCCGTTCCATTCAGCCTCTCAAGGGACTGGATGGGGCCCTCCCGCATGGAGGAGGGCAATCTTCTCCTGACTCCAGTGTTAGTCTAATCCAGAACATTGCAGCAGACACACCCAGAATAACCAAATTCCTGGGCACCCTGTGGCCCTGTCAAGTCGACACGTAAAATTAGCCATCACAGGCGCAGGTGGGGAGAAAGAAGGGGCATGGGGGTTGAGAAGGCTAAAAAGTCTAGAAGTGGTGCTCTAATTTGAATGAAGAATCCTCCGGGTGATCTTAGCCGCCCTTCGCTGGGGAGGTTCTGCACCGGCGTTGGCGTGTGCTGTGTGCGCGTGCTGCGCGACTGCGCAGAGGAGCCGTCTGTGGAAGCACTGCCAGCACGGCAGGGGGGCTCCCATGTGCAGACCATTGCGCACCATCGTCTTTGGTGCAAGAGGCAGGCATTCCCACGGATAAAGTGGAAGAGCAGATGTGCACGTCCATGGGGCAGGGGTGGGGCTGACCCAAGTGCTGAGTGTGGCAGAACATCGGGCTGGCCAGTCTCAAGACCCTGAGTGTGGGTCCCTGTTAAACCCCATCACTTACCGGGATGAGAGAGGGGTCCCCTGAGCCAGAGGCTGGGAGGTGGGCTCCAGTGGAGGAGCCTCTAGAGATGCTTGTCCAGTGTCCGAAGGAGGGTGATTCCATGGAGCACCGGCCCGTATAAACTCATTTAGGATCTGGGCTCCTCCAGGGACATCCCCACGTGTCCAGCATTCTGTCTTTGTGCTCAGTGAATGGTCCCAATCACACAGTTATTCTTTCATGGCCACACTCCCAGATGTCCTTTTGTTTTTAATAATTGTAAATGGCAACTACTAGAAGGGGTCAGTTAGCATTTGGTGAGTGCCAGGCACCGTGCTCTGCATGCATTATCTGCTCTAATTGCTGAGCTATCTTTGAGATGGTGCCCGAAAGCTGAGACTTCAGTCCGCGTGCCCTCACAGGGAGCTGCAGGGCTTTCGAGACAGTGTAAGACCCCGTTCTTCACTGCGCCTCGAGAACTGCAAAGCAGCGGACAGTTGAGCAGTGTTGCTGCTGTACAGCACAACAGCCCTTCAGACAGATGGCACCATGCCCTCTTTGCACAGGAGGGAACAAAAGTTCCTCGAGACGATTTGCTGGTGAATGGTAAAGCCGGCACCAAACCCAGGTCTGCAGACATCTAGCACTGTTGATGCCGACTGTGTCCTCCAGTTGCCCCCAACCGTCTGCATCGGCAGAGGTAGGTGGCTGGGCCTCAGCGCTCTCTCCTGTCCAGGTGGAAGTCAGCACTGACTGCGCAGGTGGCCTGCTCCCTGCGACGGGGCCAGCTCGACTCTGCTTCTTAGGAACGTCCCCCATCCCAGAACTCGCTAGACTGCATGGGCCAACCGTTCTTTGCAGCCCGTGCTCTTTCTTAGAGTCAGGGATTGCAGAGCCCGCAGAGCTAGAGGCTCGAGTCTCCAGTATGTTGAACGTTAGGTAAGATGGGCCTGAGCTCTCACCTTCCCACGGCAACCTTCGACAAGCTTTCGCAACAAAAAAAATTAAATATTAATACTTGACAGTTAATCTCTGATATGAAAGAGCCACAAATACCATATGTGTCACCCTGGACATTTCAATTTCCAATCTGCCCGAGTGAGATAGCATCCTGAAAATGAAATGTAATCATCAATTAGCAATGTTCCTGGGGACAGACCGATCTGCGGCAGTGAGCAGCTTTCACGACCTGAGCAGCGGCTGAGTATAAGGCAGCATCGGGAGAGACAGAGGAGGAGGAGGATGAGCATTTGAGCCTTGCGATAGGTCCCGTAGGCTGGAGGTGGAAGGCCGCCTTCCGTGAACCCTGGGCTGGCTCCGTGCTCACGGGGCTTCACTCCGCTAATCCATCAGTTGGCAACGGCCATTGCTCGGGCATGGTGGAGTTAGCTGAGGCACAGCGGGAGAGGCCACAGAAGCAGAGTACGTGGCTCCTGCCACGAAGACTTCGGAGTCGTGCTGCAGAGTCGGGCCACACGCACGAGAAGTGGGTTAAGAACACAGCACACACCGAGAGCAGGTTAACGCAGGCCTGGTGGTCCTGGGCCTGTTTTCCTGCTTCTGCATCACCAAGGGTAACAGCTGGAATTGCCTGGCAGCAGTCGCGAAAAGTGCTTGTAGATCTCTGGCGAGGAGTCATCAGGCCAGAGCAGTGCATGGTGATTTCTTATTATATTTAATGGAAAATTGAAGCACTCAGACATTTCCAAAGTGTAATTTGTTCTGATGGGTAGGCCGACAGCGGATTGGGCTGCTTCACTGGGGAAGAGGCAAAAAATAAATTAAACAGATTAATGACTGTGACGCATTCCAGGGGAAAGAAAATGCAGCTGATGATGCCCCACCCCCCACCACCCCAACAAAAATCATTCTCACCGTGGTCACGTCTCCTTGGGCTGCTGCTGCTTGTGGGTATTTTTAAAGACAACTTCCCCTCCGGTTGTTTTCTTTAGCCCAGTAAGCACGGTTGCTAATTTTCTCTCATTGGGCGATCCCCCCTGGAACCATATGCCATTAAAATGCTTAGACATGTGGAAAAGGGCTGACGAGGATACGAGGAGACAGGGAGTTCCAGACGAGGAGAGACTTTGTCAGACGGAATGGCTCTGACATGGGCTTTGCTAACCGAAAGGGAAAGATCTTGCCTCGGGAAGTGGGGGCGGCGCACCGTGCCCAGGCTCCGGGAAGGGTCCAGGCGGCGTCGGGGAGGGCAGGAGGCATCGTGTTGCAGCATGGCTCGCTGCCTGGCCGTTAGCAGGTGCTGCTGGTTGAGTAGAGGAGTGAACAAATAGGACAGGTGAGCAGCCGAAGCAGAGAGGCCGGCAGAGTCCGGAGGCCGGAGCAGCAGGAGGCAGGACCTGCGAGCAGGTGGGCTCCCGTGGTGCTCAGCAGAGAACACCCTGAGAGGGCGGCAGGGAGGGCGCACGGCCCCATGGTTCCACGTCTCTTTCTTCATAGAACTTTTTACATTTCACGTTTCCTTGTGTAATTGCTCAGTTCATGCTTCCAGGGTGTAATATTCAGAAGATTTAAGAACTGGCGTATCCATGGTGCCAGCAGTCGGGACAGACGCTGGCAGTGCGTTTCTCCCGCTGGAGCTAAGCTGTCTGAGGACGCGCACCGTGTTTGTGTTTGCACCTCACTGCAGCACCTGGCTCAAGCCTGTGGGCCAGCGCGGCTCCTCGGCTCAGACACCGCGCCTGGTCTGCACAGCAGCTGTTCAGTGCACGTGTTGGGGCGCGTGAGCGAGGGGTGCGGGGAAAGGACGGGTGGGGTGGAGGGGCCCAAGGTGGAGCCGCAGGACGCCCGGCCCTCCCTCTGCTCCACTTGCCCCTGCGGGCCTGGGTGGCAGGGAAGGGAGGCGAAGGCAGGGCCAGGCCCGCGCAGTCAGGGCGCCTCCTCCGAACCGCTCTCCGCAGCTGGGGGTCAGGTCTGTTGATGCTCCAGCCTCCCCACCCTGTGTTCGGGGCCCAGTGTATTAATTAAAAACCGCGGGCAGCTGTAAGTATCTCCAGAACAAGGATGAAGCAGCTTTCTGGCGATCGCTCTCAAAGCCATTGCTATTTGCTGGAGAAACACTTTCTTCAGGGGTCCCAGCAACTCGCTCTTCACTTTTCCGGCTCCTCCATCACCGCGTTGGCTGGTGGCCCCTTCCCCCAATCCATGCTCAAAACCAGTGGCAGTGGTAAGAGCACGGTCAAAAGACACGCGTGTGCAGCAGAGCCCTTGGCAGGTGTGGTTCTCCGGGCACTGATGTCATCAGAGCAAGGCCAGCGCAGGGAGAGGGTCAGTTCCCCCAGTTCACCCCTCTCAGCTCGGCCAAGTTACGGCAGGATAATGTTTTTCTTCCTTTCTCCCTCCTCCCTCCCCTCCCCTCCCTCCTTCCCTCCTCCCTC
>RJWJ010000971.1:0-70738 GCA_004363605.1 Indri indri | reverse complement strand
AAGTAGCTGGGACTACAGGCTTGAGCCCCATGCCCAGCTCCTAACATGTTTACATTAACCGCTACTCACATGTGCCAAGGAGAGGGAAAGCAAAAGACAGTTGTTTCTTACAAAGTGTGCTTGAGTTCACTCTTCTTTTCGCTTCCATTACTGAAGAGTTGTTTACCCTATGACAATGAGTGAGCACTCCAAGAAGGAATTTCACCTTATAGGAGGAAAAACTCTGTGACAAAGTTGTTCAGGGGTAAGCCAGGCCGTCTGCAGAGATGAAGCCTGCAGTGCAGGAACTCAGTGCACAGCTGCTGTTCAGATGAACAGCCCGCAAGGTTCTGTTAGATGACCTCTAAGGCCCTTCCCAGGCTGACGTGCAGTGTTGTGAATCAAGCCATCCTGTAAGGTTTGGGAAGACTTCGTCACCTTCATCACCGGCAAGCCAGCCGTCTGGCATCGGCTCTGCTTAGCCTGCGTAAGGGGCTGGAGAGGAGGCCGGGGGCGGGCGTCAGATGGGAGGACACAAAACAGGTAGGGGCGAAACTGGGTGTTTCTGAGTCCCCAGACAATTTGTACTGTTCAGGTCTTTTACGTTATCAGTGGTGAATATTAAGTAAATCGATAAATTCTCCATTGAAGTGACAAATAATCAGTCAGCTATTACAGCCCAAAATAAGTCTGAACTCAACGGTCATGTGACCATAAAATAAAATGTCAAATCTGAGGCAGGCCTTCTATTTATTTATTTTTGCGTTGAGAGGCCTGACGGAGCTTCCAGAATCCCTCTCATAGCAGCCTGGGTCTGGGTCGGGGCGACCGCCTATGGCGACGACCTCGGTACCTCAAGACCCCTCATTTGGGAACCTTGAGGAACCACGTAGGACGCGAGAGATGTTCACGGCCTCCGGTGAGAATCAGACTCAGCGTGCGCACACACACACACACGCCCCTGGCAGACGCGCATCTCGTCGGGGCGCCGCTCAGACCGCGCGCAAACCCGGCCTCGGCACAGAGAGGGGGAAGGAAGATCTACGTCAGGACGACACGTCTCAGGCGGAGAGAAACCCAAACAACCGATGACACAGGGAAGAGTCGCTGCAGAATTGATGCAGAAACAGTGTGGCAGGAAAGCCGTTCGAGGGACCCCGAGAGGCAGAAACCATGAAAACTCTCCCACTAGTCTGTGCTTTGAACACATAAGAATTACTCTGTTGTGAAAAGTTGGAGACCAATTTGATTATTTTCTGTCAGCAATCAGCCTCTTTGTCTTGTCATCATACTTGGCAGTTCTCTCTCTCTCTCTCTCTCTAGAGTGTATGTGTGTGTGTGTGCCCGCATGTGCATGCCTGTGTGTGCCTATGTGTGCGTGTGTGTGCACGCGTGTGCATGCATGTATGTGGGTGCATGTGTGCACACGTGTGTGTGCATGTGTGTGCGTGCATGCGTGTGTGTGTGTACAGGCATGTGTGCGTGTGGATGCATGTGGGTGTGTGTTTGACCCATATTTGCATCCCTGATCTTTCCTGCAGCTCTTCTCTTTGCACAATTAACATGTTTGTTGTAAACAGATAAACAAAACTCCATTTATTCTTAAACCCTAATTTTTCCTCTCTTTCCTATCTTTTTTCCAGCATTTTCCAGGAAAAATCTATGGGATAAATACATGGATATTCGTCTAAACTAATTTTGAGCCTCCGGCTCATGATTGGACCCTTTTTTTAAAAGTATAATTTCAGCTGTTCTTTCCCTCTCCCTTGGTCAACTGCTTTTTCCCTCAAGGCGAGTTCATGGTTACAGATTTCAGTATGGGGGAAGGATGTCCTGGGAGCCGGCCAGTTCCTCTGCCTCTTTGTGGGATGGGCTGGACCCATAGTTTGTGGCCCCTGCCTGTCCATCCATCACGCCAAGGCCTGGATCTCCTGGTTGCTTTGGCCTCGGTGTCGCAGTTGCCCGCAGCGTGGTCGGCACGGCTGTCCTGACGCCATGCCTGCCGCTCAAGTTCAGCATCATTCCATGAGGGGGAGGAGGTAGGCGTGTGTTTCTCACTGGGACCTCGGCCTTCCATCCGAGTCTCCCGACGCAGTAGATTCTCTTGTTCAGGATTGTCTGCTACCCTCTATCTCATTCCTAAGCAGAATACGACCACTCCTGGTAGCGGATGGCCCCGTAGCTTCTTCCTGGCGCCCAGCGCTCACATTGATCAGTGAGGCATTATTGAGCATCCACTGTGTGTCCTTCAGTGAGCTGATGCTGTGGGCAATAACCTGGAAAATGCAAGACATGGTTCTGCCCCTCTGAAGCTCATGTCCTAGTGAAGGAAAATTCAAAAATATGAGAGTGCATTACCAAAAACCCACAGCATCTCTGCGGATGCTCCCTCCTTGCTCTGCAATCTCAGATCTCCAGATCGTTAGGCTTTTCTGTTTCTTCTGTGTTGTCTTAAAGCAAAAGGGGCGTGTGGCTCGTCTCTTCCAAAGCTGCCCTCATGGCACGTGCTTTGCCTCCTGTGCTAGGCGGGCAGACGATGCTCCCACAGATGTCCACACTCTACTCCCCAGGGCCTGCGGGTGTGTTCCCTTACCTGGCAAAAGGTATTTGGCAGATGTGATTAGGTTAAGAACTTGGGAACATTTCTCTTTGCCATCCACATCCAGAAACTGATTTTTCTGAACAGGACACATATCTTTGAACTTCTTTCTACCTCTGCATAAGTTCTCTGCCCTCACGTGGCAGGAATCCTCTAACTGGGTTGTTCTTGGAAACTCCCTTTTATTAGGGAGGTTCATCTTTGTTCCCCCAAGAGACCTGACTTTCAGTCTAGATCAGATGTATCACTTTTTCTAGTAAGGTGGTTGGTGCTCTGTGCAAATAGGTCTCCTGGTAAGCAATTCTAGTGTCCAGAAGTCCTGAGGTAAGCATGCAGACAGGTGGCTCTGTACTGCCCGCCCCCGCCCACCCCCACTGTGCAGTGCGAGAGGAGAGAAGAGAGAGAGCAGCCGGGTCAGCACCAGTTGGTCCCCAGGGGACCTTAAGGAGGATTTATCTTTCTACTTGAAGAAGAAAAGTATGAGTCTTTTGTGATGGACCAGGCATGAGTAGGCACTTGAAAGCAGCAATAGCAGGAGAAAGATGGCTGTAGTGAGGTCACCAGCCTGGGCGAACGGGAACGTTTACGAGACATGGAGTGAACTTAGTAAACGGGACCAGATTCTGAAAGGTCTTAACCACCCACCAATAGAGGTCAACTTTGGTGTTGTGGGCATTGGGTCTCCTTATGTATTTTAAAGCTGGAAAGTGATCTAATGCTTAAGTTTCTATAAAAAGACAACCAAAAGGAAGAAGAGAAGAGTGGCCAAGTGTCTTACATTCCTCTTGGGCCCATTGCCCGATTTATCTTGGGCCCTAAACACACAGACATGTGCAGATTTTCTTGGATTATTTATTTTGGTTTTAATGTACACAGTGGAGAACTCGATGTGAGCTTGGCTGGATGCGTTAGAGGAAAGGCCATGTTGTGTGTGCATCTGTTGGTGCAGCCGGTACCCGCACCATCTGTGGGTGTTCCTGCCGCTCTTAGCGGCCCTCCTCTCTTGGAGAATGAAGGCTCCTACACTGAGTCACTTGGTGGCCACCAAATTTTATTTTAGGAATGTGTCCTAGATACAGCGGGCTTCCCACTCACCGTGCAGAAGAGAATGCCTTTCTAGAAGAGGATTCTTATTTGCCTAACAATAGGATGCTGCTTGGGCAGCCTCTCTGCCTTTTGTCAGAGGCTGATGGGGCGATGCTCAGCCTCTCGTCTCCAAGGGGGAGAGCGTCTGGGCAAAGCTAAGTGGCTGGTTACACTCCCAGTCAGAAATACACCTCCATGTCACTCCACATGAAGATGCATACGCATCACCATTTGGTGTTCCAGATGCATCAGAATCATAAAATTTAAGAAGCAGAGGGACCCAAGAGTCCAACTGCCCACAGATCACAAACTTCCATAGAGAAGTTCCAGTAAAGGGTCGTTCCACTGCATCTTGCTGGCTTCCCCTGACAAGGGACTCACCACCTCACAAAGGTTTCTAACCTCAGTACAGTGAGCTCACACACTGCTGCGTACAGTGCTTCTAGAGAGAATTGAGTTACGTCTTAAAAGGTCACCAGAAATCATACCTGTAGACTCAGCAAATTCATGTGTAGGGATTTATCTAAGGAAATGAATGAATGAATAAATAACTGTATAGTATTCCTCCCAGTGTCCAGTACTAAGATTATTTAAGTGAATTAAAAACCATGTTGTAGAATAATAAATAATATGAGAAACCAATAGTGGCTAACATTTTAAACACTTCCTCTGCACCAAGTACTTTTCCGAGAACTTTACATGTTTTGTCTCACGTATCCGTCGCTCAGTCCTGCATGTTTTGTGGTGCGTGTGCGTGTGATTGTGTTCTGGCGGCTGGGAGGGCCGGGGATATGTGAACACGTCAGAGTGTCGAGGACCGGGTGGCGTCTCCTCCCTCGCATTGCTGATGCTCCCGTCTGCAGCCGTGCGCCTCCCGCGGCTGATCAAACCTCTGCACCACTGTGCCTGCCCTGTGGACAGGGGCGGTCACCTTTGACCCCCATCCAGTCAACACAGACTCCCTCAGGATGGGGGAATTTTAGGCTTTGAAGAAAGGGGAAAAGAGTGTTGGTCAAGCTCTGAAGAAGGAAAATGAATCCCATGGGTCTTGTAAGTGCTTAGTTGCTTTTGGTGTTCTTTGGGAAGCGTGAAACCCTACGCATGTTCTTGGTCTCTCAACCCTGGGGAAGAGCTGCACGGTCCCTCAGTACAGTGCGCTGTGAACAGGATCCCGTGTAGAATTTTCAGTACAGTCCACCGCTTTTCTAGCTTAGAGCGTAACACTCGACTCCCTGGGTCTTAGCTAATGTCCAGGAGTTTGAACAAGACCTGGGCTTCCCTGAGTTGTCAGATGCACTGAAAGCCTTCTATAAAGTGGAACAGGTTCATGCCAAAGAGTTTTTCTTATGTTGTTCTTGAAACTTGACCAACATTTTCATTATCAAGTACAATTTCAGTAGTATAGAATTGGCTTCTTATTAAATCAAAGGAAAAGACATCTAGCATGGTAGGTATTGTACTTTAAGTTGATTACAAAAAGCATTTATTGAGGGTTAACTACTAGGCAATGGATAGAAAATCAATTACACGGTAGTTAAACATCCGATAATACGTGTTTTAATGAGCAATTCATATTTAACACCTCTTATGAAATAATGGCCAGTGTTGGAGTTTTGGGGTAGCCAAATGGGAGTTGGGATATCTGAGTTAACTCTTGAGGAGCCCAACACCGTGTTTGATCACATAGCGTCCATGGTCGTGGTATTGAGGGCTGATTCACTTCCCGTGCTAGCGTGGTGCCTCCTGGCAGCATAGACGGCCACACGGATTCCGAGAGTTACCCATCCAGCTGGGCTCGAAGACTGTACTGATGTCAGATTGGTCTGAAAGAGCCAGTCATCATTCTGG
Organism: Indri indri; assembly: GCA_004363605.1. Classification (NCBI taxonomy): domain Eukaryota; kingdom Metazoa; phylum Chordata; class Mammalia; order Primates; family Indriidae; genus Indri; species Indri indri. The sequence continues at coordinate 65,226 of RJWJ010000971.1, read as the reverse complement.
AGAATCACTAAAGTGATACGACCCATTATGATGTTAACGTTTCCAGATTTCTTCAGGTAGGTGAAAAGCCGTAGCCCTTTCTCTAATTCCATTCCAGTCCGTAACAGCGACAGTGACCCATCCCTGCATTTCCTGCCGCATCATCTACCTCATGGTATGTGAGACTCTCACTCAAAGCTCTTTCTCTTGAAACAGTGCCCATATGTAACTGAACTCAGTTACTATTCGTGCTTTTGTAGCTTTTAGCTACACTGTCAAATCAAATGTGGTTTCAAGATAGGAAGGAGACGTCCAGTTTCAAAATCTGCCAAGACATGCATGCTTCTGGCTTCACTGAAAGTGAGTCTTGAATTCTTCATCTCGACTTCTGCTCTGGCTTTGTCATGTGCGGCTGATGTTTTCAAAGGAGTTCACAGTTTGCTCTGCTAGAATCAGACCATGGTGGAGTCCTTCCGTTTAGCCAATTCACAGATATTGTGCAGAGTTAGAGGAGAGGTGAAGGAGAGAGCAAGAGTGGAAGACAAGAAGAAAATAGCAGTGTTCAGGTGGCAATTGAAAATGAGAGCCAGCGAAGCATGGAGAATACAAATGGCTGCTTCATGGGCACAGGGGCTGCTGGGGGTAGGTCGGCTCATGAGTGGGAGAAGCCGAGTGGGGAGAGGACACTGTGGGGGGGTAGTTATTGATTCAGAAAACATCAGCTCTGGCTGACATTACGAAGCTCATAAAACCAAGCGGAGGTAGGCATGAGAGTCAGCAGGTGGGAACTTGGGCTCCAGTGCCTGGCTGAGGAGAGTTCTGGTTCTTTCTGCCACATACTAGCTGTGTGGCTGGGAAGCTACTTAACCTCTCTGCGCCTGGAAATGCGGTATCTGTAGTAGGTACCCTCATACTCAGTACCTTACACAAGACTCTCCACACCCTAGTCACGCAATAAATATTACTTGAACAATGAGTCTACAGTGGCATCCACTTACATGGTTGTTTTGTGCAGATAAATTGCAAAAACCTGTGTAGAACATTTACTATATTGTCTGCTACATAACAAGTACAAAATTAATAATAGCAATAGTTATTATTATGCCTATTATTTGGATATCCAAACACTCGATTTTCTGTAGCTGTTTAATCTCATTATCTAAGCAATGTACTTCCTGTTCTGGATATTGGGACATGTTTTATGAGTTCTTATCATAGTGACTGACATAAAACATGTTCTCTAGATGTTAAATAAAAGAACCATTTAATTTATAGAATTTAGAGCAGAAAGTCACCTTACAGAACCTCTAGTCTAGTGTGTAGATTTTATGGACAGCCCATTAATTCTTTTTTGACTGTGTATAAATAAATAAAGTCAAATAGCATTTTGTTAATGAGGAAGGTGAGGCCCAGAGAGATTATTAGGTGGTTTGGGCAAGGGGACCCAGTGCACGAGGACCAAACTGGAATTACCACCCAGCTCTTGCAACTCCCAGTATGGTGACATATGGTATCAACCAAATCTTCCTTCCAGTAAACAAGGGTGGCGGGCTCATTGCAGGGCCTGGAGGCCACAGGTGTGGTATGACAACTCATTTTGAAGTTCAAAGGCTTCAAGGTCATTTCAAGGGGAACCACAAGAAGCTCAGGATGCTGGTTCTCACAAGGCTAGTGGGCCCTGGTCAGTCCTAGGGCGCTGGGTTCCTGCTGGGAAATCTTGGCAGTTCCAGTTAGGGTTTGTGACTTTCTGAATTTCCAAAACACCCAGATCAGTTTCTGGGATTTCGAGAGGCCCAAGTGTCGCAGTGCCCACAGGCTGTGGGAAGGGCTCGGGAAGAGGGCAGGGAGAAGAGGGGAGTGGGCGTGGAGGGAAGGGGCTTCTGCTGCTTGGACAGCACAGCCCTACGTTTTGTGGCTCTGGGGCTGCGGTGACTGAAAGGGATGTGTGCAGAGGCAGGGACCAGGGCTGAGGAGAAATGGCGACTGTGGGGACAGGAATGGAAGAAGGGAGGGGGGTGTGCGGGCTGCGCCCAGGGAGCATTTGGGGCCATTCCCCTCCAGCCTGGCTCACTGTCACCCAGCTCCCCAGGGCTTCCACCCGGGGCACCCTGGCCAAGGGCCCTGGCACACTCTGCAGGTCCTCAGTATGTGTTGGGTGAATGAATGCATGAGCCAACGATGGACAGAGCTTTGGAACTCAAAGGGACCCGATGGACCTCAGGTGATGAGTGCAGCCCACGTCACTGCAGTTGCTGATTCCAACAGAGCGACCCCTGGAGCACTGACAGAGGCTTGGATGCAGAACTCGTCGTCATCAACACGCTTACTGTCGTCACCATTGTGGGGCTGTCACGAGGAAACTTAGGTAGGGAAGGCTCAAGAACGTTTGCCGTGAGTCCAGTGAGGCGGGTGAACAGGGAAGTGGGAGGTTAGGCTCCGGGGGAACCTGAGATCTGCTTTCCCACGGCCTGGGGAAACATGCTGAAAGATTTGCTAAATTGCAAGCACAGATTAAAATGATACTGAGGGGCCCAGGCCACATTCTTCTAGGGACCGTATGGGGTCAAGGGAGGGAGAATGCCTTCTTTCAAAAGAAGTGGAGGTGCTGGCTGGAAGGAGGGTGGGGAGCCCATCCCCAGCCCTCGGGGAAGTGAGGACTCTCGCCTCCAACCCGCACAGCCCATCAGAGCCGCGCTCGGGGCAGGGTGTTGCTGATACGTGGCTGAAGAGCTGCAGACACAGGACACCTGAGCAGGATCGTGATGCTTCTGTCGTTACAGAAACCACCCGGGACAGCAGGGGGCTGGGGAGTGGGGCCGGGGGCTGAGCACATGGCCGAGAATCCGCGTACCTGTCACAGCAGCTTTGCCGTTGCCAAAGCAAACCCAAAGCGAAACATAAGCAAGCACTCGAGGCCGATAGAGTCCGTCAGTGAGATTCAATTTGTTTCAGAACCGAGAGAGTCGCAAGGGCCCCGCTGCGTGATTGGAGTGGGCAGCAGAGAGGTGGAAGCTCGAAGGCAGGAGCTGTTCATTACGGACAGGACCCCAGTAAACCCATCAGATAAATCTCTTCATTAGGGTCTTGAATGAAAGGCCGGTGGAAAGGGCAGAACACAGCCTGTAGATCGAATTTGGGCAGAGCGGATACCGACAAGCCGCCTGCTGCTACCCGGATGAAAGCTAACAGCTGTGAACCAGCAGCCCAGGGGCAACGGGGGAGGGAATTCAGTCCCAGCTCCAGCCTGGACCCAGAGCGAGCTGCGGGAGGCCGGCGTTGCTCTCTCCACGTGGGCAGCTGTCGGGAGGGGTGGCAGGGGCGCCAGGTACCCCACTTGGACGTCCGCACTCCAGCTGTAGCCGCAGGCTGGAGGCTGGGACAGGAAGGCAGAGCTTGGCAGGACAGCGCTGTCGGGCCCACATCAAGCTCTGCCCCCGCTGGAAGATTTCAGTGGCAAAGGAGCCGCGCCCCTTCCAAGAGAACGGTTCCATCCTCTCGCCTTCGTCCTGCCAGCCTTGAGCACTGCTCCCTCTTCACAGTGAGCCCTGGACAGTTCCTGGCCTGGCACTTGCTGTGGTGGGGGAGGGACGTTCTTTCCTCACTCGTCTCTGGGGTCGTGGCCGAGGCACCCCCAGCAAGAGGCTGACTGACAAGACAGAGCATACGGATTTATTTCGTGCAAGTTCTACATGGCACAGGAGCCGTCATAAGGAAATGGAGACCCAAAGATATGGAGAAACGTGTGCATCTTTATGCTTTGGTTTGAGGAAGAGCAGACAGTCCTGGAGAAATACGATTGGAGGACAAAAGGGTGTGCTCTCATGGTAAGAAACTGGAGGAACTTGGCAAGCCCTGTTTGTTCAAATCCTTCTCTGTGTCCCGGTGTCTTCGGAGGAAAGGATGCTCCTCTCCTGAAGGTGTGGGGGGCACCTCTGGGACGAGGGTCTTACGACCTGCTTCAGGGGAGAGGGGCGAGGGGAAGCAGAGAGTGACCTTCCTGCCTCTGCTGTTTTCCCGAATGCCAAGGTGCCGTGTGCTGGGGTAGTGTGCCCTGGACCCCATCAATATCCAAATCGAGAAGCCCCACCCAGCCTGGCTCAAGGGTTTTGTGTCCCCACCTTCACCCAAACCTCGAGATTGGCCGTTTCCCACGTTTGAGTAGGATGTTCCCGAGGCTCAGGGGACACAGGGGAAGGTGGGTGGCCTTCCTGTCACTTACGGAGAGCACCCTCAATGCCCCCATGGAGGGAGTGCCCACCCTCGACCCCGGCGTCTGTCGCTCTGGTCCTAGTGACCTGCAGCCAGGCCCTTCCCCTGCCTTCCACCCAGATGGCACATGTGCACCATGCTGCGTTTGGTGTCAACGCATCGCTGCTCGGTTATCTTTTGGTCTGCTGACTCGGTCTCGTCCTGGTCTGTCCTCACGCGTGCCCCATGGCACTGTGTAATGTGCTCCTGCGCTCCTAGCAGGCAAAGTCGGCCATGTCTAGGCCATTCTGTTTGTGTGAGCAGTCCGTAAAGGGGTCTTCTTTTGAAGCTGTCGGTGATGACATCAGCGTGTGCCAAGGAAGGTGAGGAAAGCTGCGATCAGTCCCAGGAGTGAGGTGTCGCGTGGCGGAGCCGGGCTCTCCCTCCGCTCCTCCCTGGAATGGGGCTCTGGCTCTAAGTGGGCAGGTGAGGAGAGGAAGGGTGAAGAGGAACATTTTGCAATGGGAGCTGCTCGAGGCCCAGAGGCGTGTCGAAAGCCAATCCTCAGACCCCGGAGAGAAAGGCCCAGTGGAGCAGCGCCCGGGCCCGTGGCACCGACAGGAGCGTTTGGGAGAACTCCGTGCCGAGGAGAGCGCGAAGCACAGGCCGCCCCCGAGACTGTCTGCAGTGGGTGGGGGTGGAGGGCGTATCTTTGAATGAAATCTTTTCACGTTCCTCTCCACCGCGATGCAGCCTCCCTGACGTGACAGATCGGAGCTCCTGCCGTACTTTTCTGCCTGCGTGTTCAGGAGCCGGGCCTTGCAAAGGAGCCATGGCGGGTGGGGAGTTTACAGACAACTTGGCTTTGAGATACTCCGAGAGCAGGCAGGGGGAGGGTGCGTGGAGAGCAGCAGACCTGGAGGGGGCGCTGCCCCCGCAAGCCCCAGGGGTCCAGGGAGAGCCCCCAGGGAGTGGGCGGGAGGGGGGGAGGCCAGCACAGCCCGACCTCTGAGAGCTCACTGCACTGAGGACCTCATTCACTCAGATACACACAACACGCCCTCCGGCACATGGCACATGAGGCCCGGGAGGAATGCAGGCCGCTGTCCTGCCTGGCTGGCACTCCGTGTTGCTCGAGTGACCCCCTCCAGCTGGAAGAGCTGGGGAGGGCACGGACCTGGGCAGCGGGGGCTTCCACAGGAGCGGTCAGCCTCTGTTTTCTGAATCCAGGATTAGGTTGATACCTTAATTCCTTGTCACTAGGTTCTCGAGGTCACCTGTTACCTTGACAGGGTGATACAGTGGCCAGTGTGAAGTGGGCCCTTTGAAACACCAGAGATGACGATGATGATGAAAGTGCGTCATGTAAAGTGTACTCTGTGCTTACCCTGTGCCAGGCATGGTGCTAGTGGTTTTAGATGCATTTAATCCTTACTTAATGGATACAGTTGAGAATACTATTATTCCAGTTTTATTAATGAGTAAACTAAGGCTCAGAGAGATCAATAACTTAATCACAGTTATCAAGCTCCTTAGCAATGTAGAGTGCACAAGTATTAATCGTTAGGAGGACGTATACAGGACTCCGCTGGAGCGTGCTGTGTTCCAGAATGCTTGAGCCAGAAGGCAACTTAGATACATCTGACTCAACCTTTCTTAATAAACAAAGCCCAGAAAACTGAAGCGACTTCTGCAAGGCCATGCTGCTGGAAAATGGCAAAGCTGGACGTAAAGGCCAGTTCTGACGATCTCCAGTCATTTGTTCTTTTCACTTTGGACACTCATTGTCTCGTCTTGCAGTATGGAGTGTTGTGGTATTTTAATTTTTAGGGAACTTGTTGATGGCTTATGGTGAATTAAGTGCACAGAACTAGGACATCTAAAAACTGGAAAATAACCGAGAGAGGAAGCTTGTATTCATTGAGCAGTTACAGTTACCCTGAGATAGAAGCCACATCATCCTCCCCACTGCTCCCCTGACATGGGGGCACCCCCCCACCCCCGCTCACAGCCCAGTCTGGGATCACGTGGCAGAGTTGGAGGAATCTTGTTCTGTTCCTGGGATCCTTGTTTATCCAGGCTTATATCTGAAGACTAAGAAAGGATGAAGAGGAGAGAGCAGAAGAATGACCAGAGAAGGGGGTTTCTCCCTCGTTGACCTGAGCGAGCCCATCGTCTGGGCTGCAGGGATATAAATGCAGTTTATGCGCCATGCTGGGCTGGCTGCCTGAGACTCACCTGGAGGACGATTGAAAAATGCAGATTCTACGTGCCACCCCAGCACGGGCAAGCACCGAGGGGCAGGAGAGGTCGGTGGCGATCCTGGCCAGTGAATTGCAAGGTGGCGTAGGGTTTTTTGTTTGTCTGTTAGTTTTTACTGTAACTCCTGGACCACTGCCAAGAATCACTTTGAGGCTGATTCTGACACTGAGGGGCAAGAGACAATGGACTTATGGGTAAGATTCATTATTTTCATGCAGATTTGGAATTTTCAGTCATTATAACTTCTTGTCCTACATCTATACTCAATTGAAATAAAATCATGAGTTGTGTCTAAATTATCTAGATCAATTTTCCTGCATGCATTGTCCCTGGTAGTCATCAGGTCAAGCTTCCACCAAGGTAGGTAATTATCTGGGTGGGCAAAGCAACTAGCAATAGTAGTCACCCGTCCCACTAGGACGGTTCAGGCGGATGGAGCTGCGGGCGATGCGGGAACCAGAGCACACGGTCAAAGTAGCTCCGTGACAGTCTTGGCTTATCTGGTTCTGTTGCCCTAAAGGGCTAAATTACTGTCTGTAGGAGCAAAGAAGTAGGGACAAGGCTAAGTTGGGAGAATTCCGAGGTCATTCCTCAGTTTTTTCAAGTGGAGGCTCCTAAAGCAAAGCATCATGAGTTATGAGGTTGGAAAGAATATGTCAAGTTCAATACTGAGAACATGGCCTTGGAATGGAAGATGAATGGCCCCTTCCTGATGTGGCAGAAGAGGGTGAAAATGCACGCACCCCCCACCCAGGCACACAGGCACCCACACCCCACAGAAATGGGGAAAAGCTGGTTCTCAGTGTTGTAAATGTAAACGAAGTCTGGAGCAGTGAAGGCCATTTGTAAGGTCTGCTGAGCTAATAGATTCATAATGACTTTTAAAGCTTCACTTGGGTGAGAAATACTGTTCATTTTTTAATTGCATATAATTATACTTTTTCATAATCTAAGGTGGCAGAGCAAAAGTAAATCTACTGGCTTAATTATAAATCTTTTTATTATCTGGAATCCTGCTGAAATAAAAGGAAAAAGAAACAACTATTGTTTCTATAATCTAGGAAAAAAGGATTTAAAAAATACGTATCTTCAATGTTAAATGAGTTATGGTCCTTTTGATGGGAGGGCACTGGTTTCTTGCACATTTGACAGTCCACCGGGGGCCAGCTGTTTGCAGAAGTGCCAGGGCATTCTGACCTGCCTGGGGTCCGAACTGCTGCTTGTCCTGGGGGCGTTGGTGTTCGATAGTCTGTTCGATGAGCTTAAAGAGTCTGTTTTCTACCTAGAGGTGGACTCTGGGCAAAGCTTCAAGCTCGAAGAGGCTGAGGACTGGCAGGGGAGGTTGAAGCGGGTGGTAAGAAGTCAGGAAGGTAAAGTCTGATTAGATTCTTCTTTCTCCCGGGTTTCTCCTAATGATTTTCCCAAGGCCCTCGTGTGACCCTGTGGCTTGCTCGAGTTACCAAGAACGACCCTGGGGAAGAAGATGCACCTCTGAGGGACACAGGATGATGACTTGGCCAAGAAGAGTCATTGCTTTCGTGGCGATGAGATTTGCCGTCATCTAAGTTTCTTGCAAAGTGGAAATGCCGTGTCAGTCACAGGCAGGGCAACAGCACTGCCTGGGAGGTCCGAGGGCAAGTTTGGGTGTAAGCCATGTGCCTGAGGGCAGAGGAGAGACACGTTCCTCACATGGGCCCCAGTGCGACCCTCCAGGTCCAGCTCCGCGCCGTGCCTCATCTCGCAGCCAGAGAGATGCGACCAGCCTGGCGGAGGGGCCTGTCTCTTGGAGACAGCAGTCGGGGTGGTCGCGAGCACTGGAACCCGTGGGAATAAGGTAGCCTCCTGGGGGCCCAGCCAGAGCCCCCGAGAGGTCCTGAGGCCCTCTTCTCCCTAGCACAGGATTCTGTGGTCCCTAGAAGCTCCTCAGTCAGCTCCGGATGCTCCTTGTTTAAGCAAAATCAATTATTCAGTCATTGTTGGGGCGCAGGGAACCCCGAAAGAAAAACCGATTAAGCTCCTGAGGGTCGAGCAGCCCATTTGGGCCCGATGGAGATGACCGAGGCTGCTGCAGCGCAGTGCGCAGAGGCTGCTCCTTCTGAAGGGACAGCACTTTGCAATTAACATCTCTAAATCCCCCACACCGCTCTGCACCGTCCTCTTCTACCACCCCGCACGCGCGGACCCCCACGGCAGCTCGGGTGCGCTGCAGACTACCAGAACCCTCCATCGGTGCGCACCACCGGCCGTGCCCGCGTGTGCCTGGTGGCGCAGCGCTGAGAGCTTCCTGCCCTCACTGAACCTTTGCCCCAGCAGGCACCTGGGCCTCACCCTGTCCTGAGAGACTCCTGCTTCCTCTTGCTTGTTCTGGGCCCAGGCTGCTGTCCTTAAGCCCGGTGCTGACAAAAAGTGCAATTTTAATGTTTAACTCTCTCTGGGAAGAAGCTGAATCTCACATCTCCCGGAGAGAATGTTCCCAAGCACCCTACACCCTGTAATCCGTGTGGGTGTCCTGGAGGAGGGGGACTTGAGGTGCATAAGTGGTTGTCAACCGTGAAAAGACAGTTGTCTCCAGGAACTTTGCAACACACAGGCAGACAGGGTGAGTTTGGCCCGCTAACCTGAATCCCACTAGCCGTCATCTAGGCCCATGTCCTAGTACATAGCGGAGACCTAGAACAGCTGGTCACTTAATCCTGGGCAGTATGTTTTATTCTTTTAATCTTCCTTCTCGGAGGACAAGACGCATGCCAGTTTAGAATAGTGGCCCCACCACTTATTACCTGTGTGACCTTGAGCAATTTACTTGACCTTTCCTGGCCTCAGTGTGCTCATCCATGAAGTAGGGATAATGATTTCTAGTCTTCAGAGTTGTAACAACTAGAGAAAATATAAAAGCCGAGTGCCTGGTGGAGTCAGAGCCCCGGCACCTGCTCGGTGCCCAGTGGGTGCTTTGTGGTTGCTGCTGTCACCGTTTTATTATTAGACTCAGAAACCTGGGTGCAAGTCCGCTCTTCCTCTTGCTGGCATTTTGACCTTGGATGGGTTGTGTAGTTTTTCAAAGACTTAGTTTTTGCATCTGTGAAGTCTGACTAAAATTTCTCCCTTTCCAGTTAGGTGTAGGTTTGGCAAAAACAAACAGAAAATCCAACCACAACAGTTTAAACAAGTAGGGATTCCTTCGTTCACTTAACACGACTCCCAGGGGGCTGCGCTAGGAGGGTTCGACGGCTCAGCCACGTCGGGGAGCAGCGTCTCCATGACTCTGGGGCTCGCCCGGCCTGTCCCGCCCGCTGCGTTGCGGTCCCAGTGTGGCTGCTGTTCTTTTCCAGCATCTCCTGTTCCAGGAAAGGGGGGAAGAGGAAGGGACAGGATGTCTGCCTTGTATCAGAAAGGAAAAAGCTTTGCCCAAAGCTTACCCAGCAAATTTGTGCTCACGTGAACCTGACCAGAACCGGGCTGACCACGGGGGCCCTGCGAACCAGCGGCTTCTGCCGTGGGAGTAGATGAGCTGGTGTATGTTAGAGCGCTGTGTAAGTGCTTTACCAAAGTAAGTTATTGTCCCTGCCCGAGCCCTTGCACGAAGGAGAGGCCAGTCAGCTGGCAAGGGTAACTATATCATTCAGGCCTTTGACCCGCGCTGAGATGAATGGGAGGCATTCGAAAGGCGATGGTTGTTTTAGTGCTACTTGACAGGTCATGCCCTCTTTCTGGCCAAGCTGGAGGTTATCCTGCGTCAGTCTGCCGGTGAGACAATGCTTGGACTGGGCCTGGTGGCTTCAGTTGTTTCTGCTTGATCTAAGTGTGAGGCTGTGTCCTAGATAAAGAGAACGGATTTCTAGGAACAGCAGGAAGTATTCCTGAAAGACTCATTCACCAGTAATGGGTTATGTTAAATTAATCGCAGGTAGTCTCCTTAATGTGTGTCCTCCCCATTCATGTACCCTCCTGACGTCCTTAATAAACATCTGCTATTTTTTAACAGCTTTATTGAGTTATAATTTACATACCATAAAATTCATTCTTTTCAGTTTACAACTGAATGGATTTTAGTAAATTTGCACAGTTGTTTGACTATCACTAGGAGCAAGTTCTAGAACAATTCCATCTCCCCAAAAAGATCCCTCACGCCCATTTGCAGGCAGACACCTTCCCACCTGCTGCTGCAGGCAGCCCAGAGCCGGCACTCTCTCTCCAGAGATTCGTCTGTTCTGGACATTTCCCTGTCAGTGGAATTGCACAGCATACAGCCTTTGCCTCTGGCTTCTTTCACTCCGCATGTTTTTGGGGTTCATTCCTGTTGTAGTATGCATCAGTAGTTTGTTCTCTTTTATTGCTGAAGGTCACTTGATTGTATGGATATTCCACATTTTGTTTATCCTTTTACCAGTTGATGAACACTTAATTTTTTTCTAACTTTTGGCTACTATGAATAATGCTGCCATGAACATTCACGGAAGTGTCTTTGTGTGGACGTATGTTATCATTTCTCTTGGTAGATATCTAGTAGTAGAATTGCTGGATCATGTGGTAAAGTTGTGTTTGACATTTTAAGAAACTGCCAAACTGTTTTCCAAAGTGGGTGTGACATTTTAGGTTCCTACCAGCAATGAATGAAGGTTCCAGTTTTTCACATCCTTGCCAACACCTGTTATTTCTGTCTTTTTGGTTAGAACCGTTCTAGTGGGTATGAAGTGGCATTTCATTGTGGTTTTAATCTGCATTTCCCTAATGACCAATGACATTGAGCAGTTTTTTATGTGTTTCTTAACTACTCATATGTCTTCTTTGGTGAAATGTCTTTTCGAGATTTTTGCCTATTTTTTATAAAGTAGATTTTATCTTTTAGAGCAGCTTCAGGCTCACAAAAAATTGAGCAAAAGGTAGAGTTCCCATGTATGCCCCTCCCCCACGATGATGCAGCCTCCTGTGCTGCCGACATCCATGTATCACGACCGACGGACCTACACTGGCGCACCATCATCATCCAGGGTCCGCAGCTCTCAGCAGGGCTCCCTGTTGGCACTGTGTGCCCTGTGGGTTTGGACAAACGTGTGACGGTGTGCTCCCACCACCATGGTGCCACGCAGAGTGGTGTCAGTGCCCTGAGCATTTTCTGTGCCCCATTGTTCATTCCTTCCTTCCCCCACCCTGGTAACCACTGGTCTTTTTATTTTCCCCATAGTTTTGCCTTTTCTAGAGTGTCATATCATTGGAATCATATAGCATGTAGCCCTTTTAGGTTGACTTCTTTCACTGAGGAACATGCATTTAAGTTTCCTTCATCTCTCTATGGCTTGGTAGTTCATTTCTTTTTACCATGGAATCATATTCTGTCGTCTGGATGTACCATGGTTTACTTACGCATTCACCTGCTGAAGGACACCTTGCTTGCTTCCAAGTTTCAACAATCACGAATAAAGCTACTATAAACATCTGTGTGCAGGTTTTTGTGTGGACATAAATTTTTAACTCATTTGGGTAAACACTAAGGTGTGCACAATTTCTCAATCGTTTAGTAAGAGTATGTTTAGTTTTGTAAAAAACTGCCAAACTGTCTTTCAAGTGACTAAACCATTTTTCATTCCCACCAGCAGTGAACAAGGGTTCCTGTTGCTCCACGTTCTTGCCAGCACTTGCATTGTGAATGTTTGAGATATTGGCCATTCGAGTAAGTGTGTAGTGGTGTCTTGTTGTTTTAATTGGAAATTCCCTCATGACATTTGATGTTGAGCATTTTTTCATATACTTATTTGACAAGTATTTATCTTCTCTGGTGAGGTGTCTGTTCACGTCTTTTGCTCATTTTTTAAATCAGGTTGTTCTTTTTTTATTGTTAAGTTTTAAAAGTGCATATCTTTTGGATGTCAGTACTTTATCAGATAGGAATTTTGCAGATATTTTCTCCTAGTCTGTGACTTGTCTTGTAATTCTCTTGACTTTTCTCTATCTTTAATTGGTCATTTGCCTTCTTATTATTAAGAGTTCATTATGAATTCTTGATACAAGTTATTTGATTTTCAGAATTTTCTCCAACTTTGTGACTCTTCTTTTCATCAACTTAATAGTGTCTTTTCGAGTGTAGAAGTTTTTAGTTTTGATAAAGTCCAAATTTTTAGTTTGTACTTTTGTGGATTGTGCTTTTGATGTGTATTGAAAAACTGAAGATCACAATGGTTTCCTACAACATTTTCTTCTATAAGTTTTATAGTTTTAGCTCTTATATTTACATCAATAATCAACTTTTGGCTGTCTTGTGTATGTGGTGTGAGGCCGGGGTCTAAGCTCATATTTTTGCATGTGAATATCTAGTTGTCCCAGCACCATTTGTTAAAGACACTATTCTTCTCTCATTGAATTGCCTTGGCACCTTCTTTAACAAATCAATTGACCATAAACACAAGAGTTTGTTAATGGGCTCTCACTGCTGTTGCATTGGTCTATATATCCGTCGTTATGCCGTGTGCCATACTGAGTGGATTACTGTAGCTTTATAGCATGCTCAAAAATCAGGAAATGTAAATCTTCCAACTTTGTGCTTTTCCAATTTTTTTTATATATGTTCTGGGTCCTTTGCATTTCCATATGAATCTTGGGATTGGATTGTCAATTTCTTGGGGGGGGAAGCCTACTGAGATTTTGATAGGAATTGTGTTGAACATAAAGATAATTTAGGAAGATTTGCTATCTTAATATTTTTAAGTTTTTCTAACTATTAACATGGAATGTCTCTCCGTTTATTTAGAACTTCTTTAATTTCTCTCAAAAGTATTTTTAGAGAATAGTATACAAATTTTTCACTTTTGTTAAATTTGTTCCTAGTATTTTATTATTTTTATGCTATTGTAAATGGAATTATTTTCTTAATTTCATTTTGGATTATTGCCTGTATATAGAAACAAAATTATTTTTTGTGTATTGATCTTGTATCTTGTGACATTGCTGAACTTATTTATTAGTTCTAGTAAATTTTTTTTGCAGATTCCTTGGGATTTTTTTACATGCAGGATCATCTACAAATCCAGACAGTTTTCCTTCCATCTTCCTTCCAATCTGGTTGCCAAGAATCTGTTTTGAATTTGAAATCATATAAAATGCTCAAAAAGAATACAGAGGAGGCCCCCTGGCAGATAATGTGATGACCTGCAGGAGGGAGGGCTTGCAGATTGGGGCCGGGATGGCAGGAGGGCCCCGGGGTGTCCCTCACGGGGTCGCAGTGAGCGCAGCTCCTTTTGTAAGGAGCTGGGATGAAGGGACTCCCCTGAGAAAGACAGGCCGGGTCTGGTGGTCTGGAATTTGACAGGGAGACAGAAGATGGGGGTGTTGTTGAACCCCTTTCAGATTTATCGAACTGCCCAGTACTTTTACTTTGTTCTGTGAAGAAATGGTTTGTTCCCTTCCCATTAATTTGGATGTCCTTTTCTGTTAGGCAGGGACCGCCTGGTACTCACCCCTTCCGAATGAAGATGGGGTAATTGTGGCACGTGGTAGCCACCTGAACAGCCAGGAAGGCCTGTGTACGTGCGCTCATTGGCAACTGCAGCGGTAATTCCAAACTGTGACTACCATGCCTCCCCTCTCCAGTGAAGTGCCTTCTAAATAATCCCTCATTATTTAACATGCGATGGCCATTATGGCTGTGCGAGCTGTTATCTATTTATGTTGACTATTAATAAATTATTAGACCATATTGTGTGGGTTTTAATAACTCCATAGGAAGAGAAGCATGGCCAGGAGGTGAAATCTCAAGCAATTACAAATTCGTAGGTTGAGTTTATTTTTTTCTAACACATAGAAGCTGTTCACTTACAAGTAGATTAATACATAGGCCTTTTGCCCTTACTCAGGATTCTGGCCATGCACAGAGCAGGAACTCACAGCGGACGCAGTCCTGGTGGGAAGAGCCTGCTGGGGGTGGCTGTAGCAGGGCCTGTCCGAGGCGTGAGCCTGCTGCGTGTTGGGTCGGATGCATTTCGTCTTGCTCTTGTGTGTGGGCTAAAAATCTCCAAGAGGACAAGCGTGTTGACAGCCATGCTTGTGTGAGGGTGATCAGGCTTTTAAAATGTATTATTCTAAATCAGCCTTGAAGTAGGGCCCCCCACGTTGGCTGCCTGAGTGCGTACCAGACGAGACCCAGGGAGCCACACTGCGTGTCCTTGCTTGTGCAAGACAAACAGGCGAGAGGCGATGTGGAGATCAGGATTAGGGTGTCAGCGAGGGCACTCTGGGTGCGCTTTGCTGGGAGGGGCGGGCAGAGGCAGAGAGTGCGCCAGGCTTCAGCTGCAAAACGGAAACGGACTGGAATCGTTTCCGCTCAGCCAGGACTTTAACACCGGCGCCGAGCCTCATTCTTCTTCTTTTTTTCTTGCCGTCTGCTGAGGGCGACGACGAATCTCCCTCTCCAGGTACAGCCTCCTTGGTACAGGTGCGCCTGGTCCGGCCACCCCCACCGCGTCTGCGGGCCTCGGTTCTCCACGGCACGTGTTGCCACCTCTTCTCTTTGCTGTGTGGGATTGGGATTCGCCTTCCCTGCCTCACCGCTGCCATCTGGAAACTGGTGACCATCTTCCCTGGGCGGCCGTGGGGAAGAATGAGTGTGAGTGTCTGCCTCTAGTCCACACTGGAATTATTTAGACAACCGGACAGCTCCGGCTCTTCACTCTCACACTTGCTGCTGGAAAGTAGATTTGGACACAGGACAGCTTCATTGTTGAGGATGGCCGTCCTGGAGGGTTTACGTAGCGGAGCGCTCAGAAGAAGCTTACTAAGATTGTCCCAAAGCCTGGATCCCACAACACGACGGGCTCCTGGAGGGTGGCAAAGCCTGTCTTTGTGTCTTCCTTCTCTTTCCTATAACCAGCAGCGATGCTTGTGGAGAGACTGGCAAGGAGGGAGGGAGGAAAGGCAGGAAATAGATTCCAGTCTGTCCCTCCCTCCCTCCATCCATCCATCCATGTGGTCAGTCTTGATTTCAGCACATACCATGTGCCAGGCGCTGACAGGCGCTGGAAGTACTGCAGTGCCCAGGAAGCAGGCCCTGCCCTCCGGGAGTCACAGAGGAGCTGGAGGCCGACACGCAGGCAGGGAGACACACATAAGGCACTAAGTGCTACACTGGGATGAGCACAGAGGGCTTGGGAGCTCGGAAGTAGGGTGTCTAGCTCCCCACGCTTTCCAAGAGAAAGTGCTGCCTACACTTGCCCTATGTGAGAGTGGGAGATGGGCAGGAGGATTCAGGCGGAGGGAACAAGATGTGAAGAGCCTGGAGGCAGTGACCGTGGCATAGCCTGGCGACTCCCGGCTGTTCAGGACAGCTGGGAGGAAGGAGCCTGCGCAGAGGATGAAGCAGGTGTGACCCTTCTGCAGATCCTGAAGAGCCCGGTCAGCTGCGGGAAAGATTTGGGACCCGGTCCTCAGAGCAAGGAAGGGCCGAAGGGTCTTTAAGCAGGGGAGTGCTAGGACCAGGTACCCAGTCCAGCAGGAGCCCTGCGACTGCATTGGCACGGAAGGGGCTGGGCAGCAGCCAGGCTGCAGGAGACGCTGGGAAGGAAGCTAGTGGCCTGGACCGAGGTGGTGGCCTGGGGATGAGGGGACCCATCGATGCACTCCGGTCCTCAGCAGCTTCCTCAGCTGAGCGTCCACAGAGGCATGGAGGGAAGGGCAGAAGGTTTACATGCAGAAAAGGGATGTATCAGAGAGGAGGCTCTTACGTTGGAGAAACGCTGAGGAAGGAGCCTCCTGCCCCAGAGCACGGAGTGCCGGGGGGGGGGGGGGAGGGCCGCAGTGGTGGGGCTGGAGCCTGGGGCTGCCGCAGCCCAATTCCAGCGCCCTGGACACGGGCTCGGCAGGCAAGGGTGAGATCAAACCTTGCAAGGAATGTGGAGGAGAGGGTTTTTTTGGAGAACACAACGAGGCTCATTCATGAACATACCGAGTTGCCCCTGTTGCCACAGTAACATGTCAAGGGTTTAGCAGATCTGGGAGGGGGAACAAACCCTGAGCTACAGTACTCAGAGCAAATTAGGTCACTGTTACGCGTTATTAATTTTAATGCATTAAGAAAATTGTGCAGGGGGGAGTGAAGGGCTTTTTTTTTTGAAAAAACAGAGTAAATGGGAAGCATCAAAAGGTACAACAATAATTATGCTGAAAGCAAAGTGAAGTGTTCCATAAAATGTAAGAAATGAACAAATTACACATCCCTCCTCCCCCTCTCTCAAGTGTAGTTAGGAGTCGGCGAGGTGGGGGTGGCTCCCCCGCCGCCCTCCGATGCAATTATGAGCTCTCATTGTATTTCTTTGTGAATGTCGCGTGGTGTGACTCAAGCCAGGCTGAGATGCAGCCATGAAAAGAAAGCACAGAGGGTGTTTTTCTGGGCCGGCTTATGTTTAGCGTGGAATCGCTCTTAGCAAATGCGCAGCCCGATGAGGGGAAATTGGAAGCCATGAATAGATTCTCCAGGAACTTTCGGACCCAAGGGGACTCCCGGCCGCCGGAGCTTTTGGTTTCTGGGCCTGGCTGGCTCTCGGTAATCTCGTTCTCTCACAGAGCTCTGAGTCTTGCTGCTGCAAAACTAGGTCAGGTGCTGCTCCAGCCTGAAGAGGCTTTGTTTGGTTTTGGTTGGTCCTATTTACTTTCCTTTTTTGTTTGTTTGTTTCTTTCTTTCTCTTCTGTCTCTTAGGTTTCACTTTGCATCTTTTTGGGCAAGTCAGAAAATTCGACATTGCACACGGAGTCAAGTGTGGAATCACCTCCCGTACTCTGCACGGGAGCCTCCCGCTCACCCCGGCTCCGCCTCTTCCTGTACACCCCCACCTCCCGGTGCCTGTGCCTCCCCCCAGCTGACGCCGCGTCTGGTGGCATTCAGGTCACTAACTGTGTGGCTCACCCTGCTCTGTGGCCACACTTGCCACCTTATTGCCTGGAGTCTCTGGCCACTCCGTCCTCCTTAGAACTCTCTTCTCCTTTGGCTTCTGAGATAATTTTCTCTCGTGCACCTTTTCTCGTCTCTCTGGCCACGCTGTGTGTCTTCCCTGTTTGGGGAAGCCAGCTCCCTGCCCACATTCTTAAAAGCTCCTAAGGGATGTGCACGTCTGAACCTGACCTCTGTCTCTCAGTCTCTGTTTTTTCCTCTCTCTTTCCTTTTTCCCTCTCTTCCCCCCACCCTCCCTCCATGTGATGTACCCCATCTATTCATTCTCATGAATTTGCTCATGACTCCCAAGCTCACTGTTTGGCCTTAATCTTTCACTTAAGCTCAGAGAAACCGACCAGACACCACCATCCATATAGCTCAGAGGCACCACGCCCTTTTTTAAAAATTAAAAAAATATGTTTTTTTTTAGAGACAAGGTCTTGCTATGTTGCCCAGGTTGGAGTGCACTGGCATGATCATAGCTCACTGCAACCTCCAACTTTTGGGCTGAGGTGATCCTCCTGCCTTATCCCAAGTAGCTATAACTGCAGGCACATGCCGCTATGCCCAGCTGATTTTCTTTATTTTTTATAGAGATGGGGTCTTGCTATGGTGCCCAGGCTGGTCTTAAACTCTTGGGCTCAAGCGATCCTCCTGCCTTGGCTTCCCAGAGTGCTGGGATTACAGGCATGAGCTACCATGCCCAGCCCCAACAAACCCATTTGTTTTAAAACTAAATTTAATTTCTCCCTGTTTTTATTGGCCTTTTCCCCTACCAAGCCAATAAATAAAGCAAACCAACAATAAAAAGAAAAGAAAAACCCTCTACTTCTCCTCTGTTCTTTATTAAAACATAGCCTCTTCCAGCCAGTCGTGCAGGCGAGGGGCCCCAGTCCTGCCTGTTCGCCCACACTGCCGCCGCCATGCTGGGGTTAGCTCGCGATGGCATCAGCGGGCGGGGCCTCCTTTCTCACATCTGTTCCCTACTCTGATTTTAGAGCTGTCTTTCCAAAGCCCAGCCCTGATCAGGGTGTCCCCTGCCTGTGGACCTGTAGCCCTGGAGTAGCTGCCCGCTGCCTGAAGAATGAAGGAGGAAGCATTTCAAGTCCCCGGGAAATCTGGCCCCAGTCAACTGCCCCGCCCTCTGGTCCCCCATTCCCTTAACACCCTGTGCACCTCAGACATCTGCGCCTTTGCTTCCGATCTTCCTTCTGATGGGATCCATCCCATCTCTTCTCCACCCAGCAGACTCATCCTCAAGCCACTAAAACCCCCGTGCAGAGCGAATCCCTCTTTGTGCTCTTTTGAAAGATACGTTGACTATAGCACTTACTGCAGAAACTATGTTTAACTGAGCACAGTAGGTTCTGAACTCCTCGAGAGGCACCATCTTGGAGCCCTTGGCCAGCATGGGGGGGACTCAACAAGTTCTGTTTCATTTTTTCCTCCATGGAATTCTCCCTTATAAACGGAAAAGCTCTGAGGTTTCATCATAGCTGCAGCGTAGGTGAGCTGCCAGGTGGAAGTGCTGGGACTCCTGCCTGGACGGCCTTCTCTGGGTCATGCGCTGTGAGGCCGCACGTTCTGAGAGTGGCTGCTCTTGGGATTCTGAGAACACGTACGAGCCCCCGGTGCCCGACAAAGCACATCCCTGTGCCTGGCTCTGCTGTGAGTGTTGCTGGAGGTTCGGGAGTGGGGGGCAGGGGAGGGTGGGAACGCACTGGCCGTCCTGGTTGCTCTTCCGCTGTATCGTTAGGTGGCGCTAGCGAGTCGGGTCCGAGGTTTCTTGTAGAAGTCCAAAGAGGGGGTGGTCAAAGGCGATCTCTTGTTTTTTCATCTATTAAAATAATGTATTATTTTTGTGATAAAGAGAGAAAGAAAAATGTAAGGCTGGTGGAATCTCATAGAAGTCTGACAGATTTTATGCCTAGCATTGCAAAGTAGGAACAAACATAGAATCATGTATATGTAACTGGGTAGGACACACAAATACATGTGTGTGTACACATGCAATCATGACTTCAATCATAAATTTAACCAGTATTTATTGGGTAACCACTGGGTGCTAAGTACACAGTGTATATGTATGTGTGTGTGTCTATGCGCATGTGTGTGTGCATATGTGTATGTATGTGTATGTGTATGTGTGTATATGTGTACATATCTGTATGCATGTGCATGGGTGTGCATATATGTGTGTATGTGTATTGTGTATATGTGTACCTGTGTATGGGTGTGTATGTGTATGTGTGTATATGTATATGTGTATGTGTGTGTGAGTATATATGTGTGGGTGTGTGTCTGCATGTGCATGTGTGTATGCATATGTGTGTATGTGCATGTATGTGTATGTGTGTATATGTGTACATATGTATGGGTGTGTATGTGTGTATATGTGTATGTGTGTGTCTATGCATGTGCATGTGTGTATGCATGTGTGTATATGTGTGTATGTGTGTGTGTATGCGTGTATACATGTACGTATCTATGTATGTGTGTGTATACATGTATATATATGTGTGCATATGTGCATACACACTTGCACCTGGGGGCCGCGTGCTGCCATTGGGAGCTTTTCATTCCAGTGACTTGGGTGACCCCGTCCCCGCTGTCTTTGCCACGTTCTGGGCACTGGAGGAACAGGCAGAGCTAATTTACCTAGTGAGTGGAAAGCTTCATTTTAATCGATTCTGCCTTTCAAGATCCAAGTACCTGTCATCTCGGCTCAGTCGTCAGTATTTTGCCTGCCTCGTGGCTCAGCCGTCGGCATGCAGAGGGGAGGCAGGAGCCACTGCCAAGGCTCCGCGTGAAAAGGAGGAGCAGCTCAGGGTGATAATCTGCTTTTGATTTTTTTCCCCCTTCCTTTCCTATACCCTCTCACTGCACTAAAATGGGGGGAAATCCATAGCGATTAGAAAATCATCTGACCAAGAGACATCTTTCTCCTTTTCCTTTCATTTTCCCCCGCCCGCTTTAATATTTGGGAGCCGCACAAACCGCAGAGGTTCCTGTGTGCTTGCCGTGCACAGCGTCCCAACCGCAGAGTGGGTGCTCGCTGCAGATGGCGCTGTCCCGTCCAGGCCCTGCCAGGGGCTTCCCTCACACTCACACTCGGAGCTCTGGCGGCGAGTCGCTAGGGCACGGATGGCAGATGAGGGACTTCCGCGAAGGCGGAAGCACCTGGAGATGGGAGTCCAGCAGGAAGTCACCCCTGACCGCACCAGCTCCCCAGAGCAGCCCCTCGGCAGGCAGGCCTGGGGAGGCAGGGGCACAGGTGGCTCCAGAGCGCGGGCCGATGACCACGGGGAAAGAAGCATTGAAACGAACGTGGCCGCATTTGGTGGGGATCTTGGGGACGTGTTAGGAGCGCTCACTTTCATTCTCACGACCCGCTAGCTAGATGTGCACTTTACCTGCTTTCAGAGGAAGCAGCTGAATTACTTAGCCGAGGTCGCACACAGTAGGTGGCCAATCCAGATTTCAAACCCAGGTATGCCGGGCTCCTGAGCTTTCGCCTGGCACCCGCCTGTCTGTTGCTGACAGTGGACAGTGTGCGCCTCCGATGATCCATTTACCGATCGTCTCCCCTCCGGGAGTGCTGGGCCAAAGCCCGATGAGACTGTGCAGAGGAGGAGGCCCAGGCGGGTGGGGCATGGTGGGACAGGGTTAGTTAGTGTCATGTAAAGCAGCGGTCCCCAACCTTTTTGGCACCAGGGACCGGTTTCATGGCAGACCATTTCTCACAGACAGGGGTGGAGGGTGGAGGCGGAGCTCAGGTGGTGACGGTGATGCGAGTGGTGGGGAGCAGCCGTTACACAGATGAAGCTTCGCTCACTCGCCCGCCACTCACCTGCTGTGTGCCCCCGCCCCCGCCGCTGCCCCTGCTTCCTAAGTTTCACGGAAGACAGTTTCTCCATGGACCCGGGGGTGGGGGTGGCATGCAGTGGAGCTCTGCAGCCCGGTCCCTAACAGACCACAGGCCAGTACCGGTCTGCGGCCTGGGGCAGGCTGTTGGGGATCACAGCTGTGAAGGACGTCAGGGGAAGGGAGCCAGAGTGTCTCTGCCCTTGACTGATCACCGCGGTGCAGAGGACAAGGCGTGCTTCTGGGCATGTGTGTCCCGGGTCCAGGAGTGTCTGCTCGCTGTGGGCGTCGACCTGGCAAGGAGGCGTGTTCTCTGACTGTTACAAATGGAGAGGAGGAAGGTGCGGGGAGGTGCCTGGCGGCAGGAGGGAGGCAGGGGAAGCGGCGCCTGTACTCTGGGCACAGAGCTACACAGCCACGCTGCCGGGGCCTCTGGCCAGAGAGGGGTGCAGCGGTGGGAGGGCGGGGAAGGCGGCAGAGGTGATCGCAGTGCTCTCACCCTGACCCAGTCCCTCACGCTGGCTCGGGGAGGCTGGAGTCATGGGCCAGGGGAGAGTGAAGGTGGAAGGCCGGTGGCCATTGACAGCAGGAGGACGAACTGCCAGGGAGGAGAGGGCCGGGCTGGGCAAGTTCCCAGCACCCGACATCTGCTTTCCTGCTCAGCCCGCACGCTGAGCTCAGCTTCAGCCGTTTAATGTGTGAATCCCCAGCCAGCCCGGGGCGGCTCCGTGACCCAGGCCCACGTCCTGGGCAGCCACCAGGTGTCCCTGATTGCCACCCCGCGCCTTCCTCGTTGCCCAGCTCCCCTCCCCGTGTCCCGCAGTGGAGGGGCCTGTCGCCCTGCACAGACTGACCTGTGACTGCCCCTCTCACCTGTCAGGACACATGCGCGTAGGTCCTGGGCGCCAGCAGCCGGGGCTGCCCGTGGACTGCGATGCGTGTGGCAGGAGGAGATGTGCAGAGGAGCAGCGCCAGCCCCTCACAGAGCCTGACACCCTGGGACCTGCTCCCTCCACCACTGCTTTGTTATGGAGAAGAGGGGCTGTGGGAGAAAGCTAAGGGCACAGCTCCTGGGAGTCTTTGTTTTTTTTATTTCTTCCCACCTCCTCCACCACACACGCACACACACGCACACATGCACACATGCAGACACACGCACACACACACGCAGTGCCACAGTCATACCGACCACCGTGCTGCTGGGAAGTGGAGCATGCTAGTAACAGATTCCGTCCTCAATGTCAGCAAAGCTAACCAGGAGGGCTGGGGAAACGGGGCGCCCCGGTGCAGCGACAGCAGGAGGGAGCGCAGGGGCAGCCGTGCGTGCTCGGGAAGGCAGGGTTTACCGGAGCAAGCTGCTCCCTTTGCTCTAGCACTTCCTCCAAATCGCCGTAGCCTGCCTTTGGTGAAGGCTGCCCTGGGGCTGCTTCCCGGGGAGCAGTCCTCAGAATCCGAGGGCAATCTGTGATCCAGGGCGAGAAGCCAGACACGTTCTCCATTGCAAATGGGCAAGCATAGTAACGACACAGAATTGATGGGCGCTAGACTTCCTGTGTGCCTGGAAACCCTCTTATTTTAGATCCCAATTATTTTTTCATTGAACACGTATTTTTCTCAGTACTTACTACATGGCTGGTGTTATGCGGGGTGCAGGGAGAGGGTGCTCTGAGGGGTGTGAGCAGGAGAATGCGGGGACCTCACCTGGGCCTTGCGAGATCACGCTCTGCAGCGTGGAGGGCGCGTGAGCCAGAAGAGGAGACCGTGGGAGCTGCAGGCAAGAAAACCAGCTGCCAGGACACATCGGGTCAGGTGACGGTGGCCTGAGCTAGAAAGTGGGGAAGGCGCCAAGGGACAGAGTCGAGAGACGTCCCCTCCACCAGCCGCAAGGCCACTACTTGCTGAGCATCTGTGTGGCACTGTGACACGTGGCGGGAGAACAGCGTGATGGACAGTATTTAGGAGGAAGGCAAGAATTTAGTGGATGACGCCCCAGCCTCTTGCCGGGTAGATGGTGGCGGTGGGATCGTGTGATGAAGCAAGGGTCTGGGGACGGCCAGCGAGCTCCATTCTGGACGCCTCGGCCTGGAGTCGCCGATGGGGGAGCGTGGCGGAGGAAGGGGGCGTGGAGGGGTGGGCGGGCACCGCGCGCAGTGAGAGTTAGCGGCTCTGTCCGGAGCGGGCTGAAGGGGAAATAGCGGGGTCGCTGCAGGGGACACGGAGTGGAGAAGTCGCTGCTGCTGCCGCTTTTTGTTTCCGGGGTGGGAGGGAGCGGCACACAGTCCAGCCCTCCGGGGAAGAAGGAGAGAGGGCGGGAGGGGGCAGGGCGGGGAGCACGCGGGCGGGGTGCTCCACGCATCTCGCGTGACGGGGAGGGAGGGACGAGGCCAGATGAACGCGGCGGACGGGTTTGGAGAGGAGACGTGGAGGAGATGCTCGTCTGCCAGCTCCTGTTTCCTCCGAGGAGGAGGAAGAGCGTCGTCCGAGAGCGGGTGCGGGACACGCAGCGGTGGGGGTCACGAAGACGGGGAAGGTTCCCTCCAGCTCATGGGGCGTGGAGGACGACGTGGCAGCGCAGAGGCGCTGGAGGCCGTGGACGGGCCAGCTGGGGGTCGTCCGTGACCAACGGGCTGTCTTGGGGGGCAGGGGGAGAGGGGAGGGGATTTACTGGGGAACCGGCCACGTGCTTACGGAGGCTGGGGCGCCCCGCAGTGAGCAGTCCGTGCTGTCTGCAAGCTGGAGACCCAGGGGAGCAGTAGCGTAGCTCAGTCCAAGCCCAAGGCCCTCAGAACCAGGGAAGCCGACGGGGTTCCAGGCCCGGGAACCTACAGGGGCTGCTGGCGCAAGTCCCGGCACCCAAAGCTTGGAGAACCCGGAGTTCGGATGTCCGAGGGCAGGAGAAGGGCATCTCCCTCTGAGAGAGAGAGAAGTCACCTTCCCTCTGCCTTTTGTTCTATCCGGGCCCCTAGTCGATTGGGGGGTGCGGCCCACATTGGCGAAGGTGGATCTTTACTCAGTCTGCCGACTCAAATGCCAGTCTCTTCCACAAACACCCTCCCAGATGCAGCCAGAAATGATGCTTTACCAGCTCTCTGGGTGCCCCTTAGTCCCGTCAGGTTGACACAAAGTTAGCCATCACAGGGACCATCTGAGTGTTGGGGTAATTTTTTTCTTTTTTTTTTTTTTTGAGACAGAGTCTCACTCTCTCGCCTGGGCTAGAGTGCCGTGGCGTCAGCCTAGCTCACAGCAACCTCAAACTCCTGGGCTCAAGCAATCCTCCTGCCTCAGCCTCCCTAGTAGCTGGGACTACAGGCATGCACCACCGTGCCTGGCTAATTTTTTCTATTTTTAGTTGTTTGGCTAATTTCTTTCTATTTATAGTAGAGAAGGGGTCTCGCTCTTGCTCAGGCTGGTCTCGAACTCCTGAGCTCAAGCAGTCCTCCTGCCTGGGCCTCCCAGAGTGCTAGGATTACAGGCATGAGCCACCGTGCCCAGCCTGTTGGGGTAATTTTGAGTAGCAACTCTCAGCACCCAGAGGCAGGTCATGAAGTGATCTGAGCTTGAGGTTTGTAGGCAGGTAAGCTATAGGGACGGGGCTATGTGCAGGCTTGCAGTGATGGACCGCGGGGTCTGAGCATGATGGGGAAGAAAGCGAATGCACCAGGGTCTGCAGGACGGGGAGAAAGCAAAGGGGCCTGCGAGGGGTGGTTGCAGTGAGATCAAAGAACTTGTCGCTCTTAAGACGTGCTCTGAGAAATAGCCAAGTAAGATCAGGAAAATAAGAAGCTATAAGCAAAAAATAAAATGTCTGAATTTATCCTTTAAGAGGAAAGGCCCTGGCATTTCTCTGAAAGAAAAAGCATTAGAGCAAATAGTATCTCTTTACATGAAGATTTCTTTAACTGGAATCCCAGATCCAGCTCAAAGGGACTAAATTTTACAGTGAGGTGAGGATCCTTGCATCGAGATTTAGCTTTGCCTTTTGGCCGTCAGCGCAGTGATTCGATGGCATTATTCTGTGCTGTGCATTCGTCTTTGTCTAATCAATAGTTCTCTTCGGATCCGCAGATGCATCTTATGGTGATTTTTTAAAAAAGCGTTTTTTGTAGGTAGAGTCACCAGTGGCAGAGCAGGTCAGACTGTGCGAGGGCCGTAAAGCACAGCAGGCGGGAGCTTGAGTTTGGAGTCAGTGCCTCACCTGGCTGCGTGCTGTTTGCTTGACTTCAGGAGAGTTGCTTCATCCTTGAAAGCTTTCATCTGTACAGTAAGGAGAATTATAAGTACTTCATGGGACTGACATGGAGATTACATGAATAATTAAATGATATCATTATAAACACATTTAGCATCATGTCCGGCATGTAGTAATTGTTCAGTAAATACTCAATAAGTGATAGCAGTAGCATTGTTACTGCTTGGGTCAGAAGAATAAGCTGTACTCCAGGGGACACCTCTAGGTATCAAGAGATACCAGAGATACCTTTCCCAGCCAGCCCTACACATATTCGATATTTCCCCAAGCCTGCTCCAGCAACTCCTGCCTGTCCTCTTTGGAGGAACTCTTAAACTCTAAAACTTCTCTGCATCAGATCTGAAAGTCAGACACACCTGGTAGCCCCACGCTCATGCACATATCAGAGAAAGGGCCACAGGAACTCAGCTGACTGTGAGTTCAAAAGCACAACTGGCACCACTAAATGAAATGTGCCCTCAGCCACCGTGGCTTAAGCAGCCAGAACGGCCCAGTCCCAGCTCTGTTATCTTTTCCAGCCAGAGAATCAGGCCCGCCGTGGATGATGCAGACCTTGGGTGCGACCAGACTTCAAGGACCTGGTTATCAATTTTTCCAATTGTTATTCCTCACCACGGCCAGAACTGCCAAGGTTTGAAGTAGTTTCCATCCTCCAGATCCATAAACTTGCCCTTGGCTTATTGAACCAACCACGCTAGTTCAACTGAAGTGATTTTAATTACTCAGCTGGAACTACAGAGAGAAGGAAGCACGGAGGTATGCGGCTCTGATGGGTGTTTAGCCGAGGGCCCAGCATGCTGCCATCTTAGGGGCAAAGACATCACCGATGGCTGCACTTGCCACAGTGCTCAGTCTCCCCACGACATGTGAGCCTCCACACTGAGGAATCAGACTTACCGAAACCCACAAAGGCCCTCTGCCTTGATTCTACAAAGCACACGTGTATTTACTGCTTGGGAGTGAAGACCTAAGTTGATGTTATAAAATCGTATTTCCTGTGGTCTGTAACAATACATCGCTTTCCCCCATCTGCTGTCACGGGAATGTCTTGTCAGCTAGTTGCCCCTCTCTGTAAGGAGCGTGGGCAGGAAGGCCTGGCACAGGCTGCAGTCAGTTGGTGGCTGCCCGGCGTGCAGTGCAGGGAAGGGTTCTGAGAAAGGGCACTGCACTCGTTAGCGGCGTTTGCCATGGCTCGGGGTGAGGAACGGAGTCCCCTTCTGTGCATCTGCAGTCCCCTTCTCAGAGTGCGACTCCTAGGAGGCAGAGAATTATCATTTTAGTTCTCTGTGTAAATGTGCCTCACATATGTCATGAGTTGATAGTAATGAAGAATATTTATGCAGAAATGTAATTATTTAGCTAGTTAACTGAAACCTGATGCTTGCTCGCTACCCTGTAAGCTTCTCATCGCCTTGCTGGAGAATAAGCTGTTCAGTTTGCAAAGACTTCCCTCCTTACACTGAAGCTACTTGGATAGTCCAAAGCACCGTCATAAATATTTGGCATCAGATTGTCAAAATAAATGAAGGGGGAAGTGTCGTGGTGTGGCAAAGTCTTCTCTTCTACTATTAAATCATGTTTATTTTCTTACTTCCAATTCACTGGCTCTCCCCAGCATCCAGGGACGTCACTGAGCCCGAGGGGACACACGCGGGGGAGAGGGAGCGGCACCATGAGCAAGTGAATGACAAGCGTTTCTTTGTCTCAGCGCATCCGTCTCACTCGAGCTGTGTGTCCTTCAGCGGCCATGCGTGCGTCTCCGTCCTCCCTCTGAGAGGCATGTATATCATTCTGTGCTGACCTCGTATTTCTGAGAACCCACAAAAATGGCTTCCCAGGCAGCCGTAAACATGCCGGAGGTCCGCGTGGAGGCATATGGAAGCCCAGCTTGGAGAGACAAGTCACAGAATCTCAATTCTGCCCCGTCACCGCAGCTGTGTGATCACGCACCAAGTGAAATAGAGTTTGGCGATCACCCGAGCGCGCTGCCTGTTCTCCAGAAACTTCACCCCAACTCTGAAGTCCATCCTTGAGGTTAGGCAGTTAGTACGGGGGCACAAAAGTTTCAGGGCCACCTGAAATTGTGGCACCCACCAAAAACCTCCTCCTGGACGCTAGATTGCACCAGGCCATCACACCCATGACCCGCCAAACCTATAGCCGGTCAGTGCTGTCAGGGAAGCAGGATGGGTGTTCAGGTGCTAAGTTGTTTGGAATGATTTTTGTGGTTTGTAGGTTTATAATTTTTCCTTTTTTTACATTTTTTTGTGGTAAAATATACATAACATAAAATTTGACATTTGTACCATTTTAGAAGTGTACAATTCAGTGGCATTAATTACATTCACAGTGTTGTACAACCATCAACACTATTTATTTCTAGAATTTTTGCATCACTCTGAACAGAAACTTTGTACCCATTAAACAATAGCTCCCAAACCCTTTCCTCTCAGCCCCAATAACCTTTAATCTATTTTCCGTTGTTACAAATCTGCCTATCCTAGATACTGCACATGGGTGGAATATGCCATGTCTGGCCTTCTGAGTCTGGTGGATTCGATTTAGCATGGCATTTGCAAGGTTCATCTTTATTGTTCCAAGGATCAGAACTTTGTTCCTCTTATAAGCTGAATAATAGTCCATTGTGTGAATGTATCAGATTTTGCTTATCCATTCATCTCTTGGACACTTGGGTTGTTTCCCCCACTCGCTCACCACGAATGACGCTACGGCGAACACTGGCACGCAAGTTTGAAGAGAAACAACTTACCTGTATAGGATGAGCAGCTGTCCCTGCAGGCACAGCGGGGGGACATCCTGCCTCCCTCTGACCACGGCCTGCCGAGAGGGATCGGGCATAAGGAGGGCCTGGGAGTCTGGGCTGGGCACGGCACCTCTCGAACCCTTTTCTTCTCACAAGTGTAAAAATGAGAAGGTTGGACCAGGTGACCCCTAATGTCTTTTCCAATTCCAAAATCTCTATTCAAAACCCAAATTCACATTAAGGAAGATTCCAGGCAACATACCGTCTAAGTTGGAGTATCTCTAAGTTGGAGTCTTCCGTCCCATGATCTGCATTAACAGGTTTTCTGGTTTTACTTTTCAGTGATGAGCAATGTCCTCTGCAGTTAAACCACACAGCCTGGCTTTCCATACGCAGCAGCTGAACTTGATACTCTAAGCATGGTCTCAGAGAATGTTGAGAAGTGTCTGCGTCACTTGTAGGCCTTTATTTTTCACTTGATTAGTGGTTAACCTCAGTGAGTGGTTCTCAAAGTGTTACCCAGGACCAGCAGTACCGACATCAGGGAACTTGTTAGAAATGCAGATTCTGGTGCCCCGCTCCCCAGACCTCCTGAATTGACACTCTGGGTGGGGCTGAGCAGCCTGTGTTTTCATAAATCCTCCAGGCGATTCTGATGTGGGCGCAACCTTCAGAAAACGCTCGTCTAAACGAAAATAGCACATGCCGAGAGTCAGGTGATTGGAAATTCACTCCACTTATACCACCGACCAGCCATAAGATCTTAAGTCCCTCAACATCTGGAGCTCACCTTCTCTGAAAGTAGACTGAGGATCACCCTACCTTCATTCCTCACTCCGAGTGTCATTAGAATTCTATTAATCGGTGGGCGTGGAAGTGCTGTGAAAGGTTGAATATATTTTACATATGATTAGACTTTTATTCACTCATTCATCCAACAAACAGTACTCGTCACCTGCTGTGTGCCAGACACCGTTCTACAGCTGGGCGACAACGCCGCGTGGAGAAGACAGATGAGGCTCTTGCTGTCACAGAACCTACATCCAGACCGGAACCTCCGTAAAGCATTTTTTCACATTTGCAAATGGTTGTGTGACCCATTTCAAGATTAGGTCCAGAGCTGTCAAGAGAATGGGAAAATACAAAATGCTCTTTCCTAAGGGTAAGATCACATCGTGTCAGACATAACAAAGGATGGGTTGGGCACAGTGTGACTGAAACAGTGTCAGCTACCAGGGAGAGATTTGAAAAGATCAGCTTAGGAAGGGAGTGAAGAAGCGTGAGCTGCCCTTGCCTTGATGAGGGCCGGGGACTCGCACGCATGGCGCTGCCAGTCCTCTCGGGCTGCCAGCTCTCCTGGCTTGCTTGGGCGCGCCGCACACCGCAAAATGCCAAGGAAGCATCTCACTCCCAGCTCGCTGCTTAAATCACAGCCGCCACGTCACTGCCATCTGAGACACAGGCCCAGGGAGAATAGACACGTGCTTGTCAGACTGACAGACCCCAGGACAAACTTTCAGCGCTGGGATTTTGATCCTTAGCCACTATCATTGGCAAGCAGCTGCCCTTTTTTTCCTTTTAAATCTAGAGCTAAAATTCTATTTCCTAATTTTTATGAAAAGAAATGAAAAATATGCTGGGGGGAAAAGAGTGGCTCAGGAGAGTTATTGGACTTCAAAAATCTTTTAATGATTTAAGCGTAAAGGAATCAGAAACATACTGATGAAATTCCCCTTGATAGCCACATGTGCTTACAGATTCTGGAGGGAAGATTCCAGCAATGAAATCTGCTATTTTTTATCAAACCCAAACCATCTGAGATGCCTGGTGAACTCCAATATGGTGTGATCGTATCTTTTTCATAACAATCTCTTCTCCCCAAAGGCAGAAGGGGAAGGAAAGGCCTAATTAAGGAGCAATGGTTTTTAAGGTCAGAGTCTTAGGGGTGTCAACTCAACATCATCTGCTGAGTTGTTTGTGATGTTTACGGTGATCCGCAGATGTGCTGTGAATATACAAAATTAAGATGTTAATTATCTTATCTTATGCTCCTTCGCAACATACAATTGGCAAGACTTGTTGCATGTTAAGTTCGAAAACAGTAAGTTTCCAAGCTGTCATAATATTGAAGTCTCATGTGTATTACTTGCCCTGCATAATTAATTGTAAAGTGATAATTTGTACACTCAGATATTTTCATTCAAACATGAGAGCGAAAGTCTCAGCATCTTTGCCTCCGGCAGGCAGAAGAAAGAATGGAGTGTGGTGCGCCATCCAGACGTTTGCAAAGGCCCTGCTTTCATGAGAGCAGCTAACAAAGTGAGTGGGAGATCTTCAGCCGTCTAGGCTACGGCACCTGTCTGCTGGCAGCTCTATCACCATCTTCCAAGGCTCACCCACTCTTGAAGGCCATCTCAGCTTGCATACTTCCCTGTTAATTCTGGCGGCCCCACAATCTGTGCAAGGTATCCCTGAATTCCACACTCTCCATAATTCTTTTTGCTGCTTACTATGTTCTTAAACTCTTTGAGAACAGAAAACAACATCTCCTCATTTGGTATCTTTCGAATTACTCTGTGGAGTCCTAGGAACAAAGTAAAGCTTGATACCTGCTCGGTTGTTAGGACCCCAGCGGCTTTCGTCAGGGAGCGTTTCTCCCTCCTTCATGTCACTAGTGGGCTATGGGCAGCAGTGGCGTGGCTCTAGTCCATGTGGCTTTCCATGTCAGGACCCCAGGTGCCGGAGTAGCACCCATCGTAGGCATTCCTTTCTCATGGCAGAGAACGGAGTTGGCCAAGCCGAGCAGATGCCTGCATCCACAGCACCTGCCCACATGTGGTGTATGTCACACGCACTCATATTCTGTTGGCCAAAGCAAGTTGCAAAGCGAAGAAAGGCCGACGCCCGCCTGGAAAATAGTTGGAAATGAAATACAACCTGCCGTAATACTGCTGATCCACTGTACCGGAGGTGGAGAGGGTGATCTGCTGTTAACGAGCATGGATTCGTGTGCTGCCTGGCAATGCTCTTCCTCTGAAGCACATACACGAGGTGTCATTCCCACAGACCACCTTCCCTGCTGTGTGGTCCCCGAAGTCCACATGTGCTCTACTCTGCCAGGCCAACTGACGTTCTTCAGTCGGCTCTTACATGGCGGTCTCTTCCCAAGCAGACTTGAGTGGAGGTACCTTTTCTTACAGAAAGCATTCTTTGAATTTTCATAGCAGAAACTGACTCCACGTGGCTAAAACAATAAGCAGTGTTGTTGGCTAACATAACCGGAAGTCCGGAGTCAGGCACTGTGCGGTGATGGCAGTGGGTCTATTTTTCTGTCTTTGTCCCAGCCCTTTCATCTTCACAGATTGCCTTTTATCCCAGGCTGGCCTCCTTCATGGCCATGAGATAGCGCTAACTGCAGCCTAGGCAAGGCGCTCTGGGTTTACAGCCGGTGGGAGAGACAGTGTAGCTTTTCATCCTCTCTCTCAAGAAACCCTTCAGCAGTCCTCTTGTGCATCTCATTGGTCTGTATAGGGTCACTAGCCCAATTCTGAGCAGGTCACTGAGGAGGAAGATTGGACAGCCCTTAGACCAATCTGGCTCACCCAGTAGGCTGGTCGTTTCCTTATGTAGTACCATTGCTGTTCAAGGAAGAGAAATGGAATGGACTTGGGGGAATGAACCACATTCCCCAGCCACATTTGGAGAATCTGGTGTCACCTGCGATCATCACTGATCCCAACTATCTCACGAAGAAAGGACGTGGGAAGATGGGTGAGGTATGCCCTGCCATCAGCCTCTGCTCTGCTGTCGGAGAACAGCAGCATTCTAATCTTTGGTAGTTAAGGCCAGAGGAACATTCTAAATTTTACCTTCCTAACAGCCACTTCTATGAACTACATGTGCTCGACTGAGCGTCTCTTCAAGGAGCCGGTGGCACCCTAGGACTCTGTGTCTCTCAGCTGCCTTCACTGATTGGTGCGCCCAGCTGTCACGACTCACACCCTCCCATGCTGCCGGGATAAGACAGTGCGGTAATGATGGTCAGGAACAGCCATTGGCGGCCAAAAAGTTCATCCCCAGGTTCTGTTTTCACACCATGTGCCTCCTGGCCGCACGTCGCCTGCCACACCAGCGCGAACGGAGGGGGCTGGTAATTGGACCGATGCGGCAGGTGCTTTGTGCTGCCTTGGACTTGAAACAGGACGAATGGCAGAGGCGGCGCCCCATGGCTGCCCAGCGTGGCCTCGTGAAGGAAGGAGAAACTCTTCTCCCTCATCCTGTTCATCGGGATCTTACTCCAAATAGACCAAATGGGTTGTTTCTTTCTTTTTTTTTTTTTTTTTTTTGAGACAGAGTCTCACTGTCTTGCCTGGGGCGAGTGCCGTGGCGTCAGCCTAGCTCACAGCAACCTCAAACTCCTGGGCTCGAGCAATCCTACTGTCTCAGCCTCCCGAATAGCTGGGACTACAGGCATGCGCCACCATGCCCGGCTAATTTTTTCTATATATATTTTTCGCTGTCCAATTAATTTCTTTCTATTTTTGGTAGAGACGAGGCCTCGCTCTTGCTCAGGCTGGTCTCGAACTCCTGAGCTCAGGACGATCCACCCGCCTCGGCCTCCCAGAGTGCTAGGATTACAGGCGTGAGCCACCGCGCCCGGCCCAAATGGGTTGTTTCTATCCCACAGCCACGGCGGGCCGCTGGCTCTGTAGGTGCGTGGGACGTGTTTGCGGTCGATGCCTAGTGCGAGAGGGGCTCGGGGCTGGGGCCGTGGGAAGCGCCGCAGCTGCTGGAGGAGCGAGAGACACACAGGGGTGGTTAGTGTGAAGAGAAGTGAAGAGATGCCGCAAAGGGCGCCACACGTGGCCCAGGGCGCGAAGAGACAGGCGAGGGAGGGGCACGTGTGGGCAGCACCTGCAGGTCCTCAGAGCCACTGTGGGCCACCCGGGCTTTCTGGGCGGGGCGGGGCCTCGCACACCTCCGGGAGTGGCTGTGCGGTTGCCGCTCACGCTTCTCTGAGAGGAGGGGGGTCTCGGACTGGCCTTGCCAGAGGCTGGATTCACTTCATCCCGGCCTCCAGGCCCGCCTCGCTCTTGCCAGGGCTCTGAAGGATGGTGTGGCCTCTCCATGAGCACGTGGCTGGCAGCACCTCTGCTGGGCTGCTTTCCCATCCCCCGCCATGTCATCCCAGACGCTGCTCTTGTTAACACGTCCTGCCGTGCGCGGGGCCCACAAGAGGAAAGTCCTTCCTGGTTGTCCCTCCTCTCCCCCCTCACCTACTGCCTTGACACTTTCTGGGGGTTTGTCCACATGTCGGATCATTACTCTCAGGGGAGGGAGGAGGGGAGACAGAAATCTGGACCGAGCCGTCCCTTCTCTCTGGCCCGTGGCCAGCAAGGCCATGGAGGCAATTTAATGGCTGGGCAGCTTCGGCGCTGGCGCGCCCGCCCTGTCTCTGCGACAGAGCACACGTCGGGTCGGGCATATGGAGGCTTTACCAGCAGATGCACTGGCGGCTCCCTCTGCAGAATCTCCATTAGGTTTTTTAATTAGACAAATGTCAGTGTCTTATTCAGGGCAGGAAAGTGCTTTCTGAGTTTGACAACAGTGCCATTTTCAAAGAAGAATCTCAGTGTGGTGACTGCCTTTCTTCGCTTGTCTCCTTGCTATCCCGTGGCTCCCACGCGGAGAGGCCACGTCTAGAAACGTGCCGTCATCGCTGCCATCACCAGCCCCCTGCCTCTCTGCGTCACCCCTCGGAGCCGGGCTTCTTGCTGCTTCCCTCGTGTTCCCTCCTGTCCCCCTCCAGAGTGGAAAGCACGCAGGGAGAGCAACCGTGGCCCTGGTGCAGGGGATGCTGCGCAGCCCGCCTTCCTTCCCCCCGGCAAGTGCAGGAGGCATCTGTGGGTCTTGCTGCCTGGCAAGCCCAGGGGTCTAGTCCAGAGTCTCCGCTGGGCGTTTTCTGCCGTTGTCTCCATCCAAGAGTAAGGGCGCTTGGCAGTCTCGTGCCTCAGTCGTGCGGCCCCTCCCAGCGGGGCGGGGCTGAAGTGTCGGGAGTTCACTGCCTTCCGTCGGAACAAATAGGCTGTTTCCGGGAGGAGTGCGTGTTACGGCCAACATATGAGTGCAGGTGGTTTGCTGGGGCTCGGGCCCTTGTTAGCTGTGTGGTCTTGAGTCTTGGAGTGGCTGAGAAACTCACCCAATTTCCTCATTCATGAAATGGGGATGCTGTGATTTACTTCATGGGATTGTTGTAGAATTTCATGCACTGGTTTACGAACATCCCAAGCTCTTAGTAAATAGTAGGTGGACTTTTCATTACCTGCCCACTGACTGGCGCCCTTCGTTGCTCATACAGACAACTATCAAGTCCCAATCAGGGGCCTTTTCTACCTGCTGGCCCCCAGCTCCAAAAACGTAGAAGGTGCCCCAGCTGGTCCCTCCTCTCCAGCCAGCCAAGCGCACCTGGTACAAAGGACGCGTGTCTGTCAATAGCTGCCCCTTCACCTCCTGGAGCACACAAGGTCCGCCGCCTCCAGGACGGCCTGGGCTGGGCCTTTCCAAGGCCCAGGCACTCCTGGGAGTGGAGAACTGAGCCGCTTGTCAGGTCCCAGAGAGTCAAAACACTGAAGAAAACAGTATCTGGTGATAGACTTAGGGCCAGGTTAGGTTTGTTGCTTTGAGTTCAGATAGACAATTTAGGCTGATTTTAATGACTCTGAAATGTTTTATCTTTTACGACCCTGGAACTGCTGCTCCGCAACCTTGACAAATTGCCGGCTTTCCATCCCTCACTCCCTGTCGTCTTCAGTTAATGCAGGGTCCATTAGGAGTTGAGAAACTTATTATTGCAGTAAAAAAATATATCCTATCCATATCACAGACCATATATCTGAATCTTGCATAACACCCTCCCAGGGATTAACCCATATTTTAACCAAGTGTGTCATAATGGTGATGCCTCAGCCTCACGCACGCCGGTTCCATGACGCTGGGACGATGAAGGCAAAAGGCCATCTCTGAGGTCAAGAGACTGCCTGTCCTGGGTTTGTGGAGAGCACAGGGCATTTCCTTCTTCTCCGCCTGGCGTCCCAGGGGACTCCTGGTCTGTGAAAGAGCAAAGACCCCAGAGACAGGTGCTGCCGTGGCTCCATGCAGTGGGGCCAGTTCCCAGTTGTAAGTTACCGTGGGGTGCATTGTGGGGTGCATATCTGAACTTAGCACGGCCCATCATCAGAGCCGCGCTGGAGCAGCTGGCGCTTAGCAAGTGCGGAAGGCACGGGAGCTGCCTGCACGCCGTGGGCACATGGTGCTGGGTGCCGTGCCGGAGGCCAAGATGCGGGAGAAGCGGACGGCTGCCGTGGTCCTTGCTCTCCTGCCCTGAGGAGCCATCGGGCTGGTGGAGAAGCCCACACTCAGCCCCACGGCCACACCTGCAATGCAGATGCCGGGCGGGACCTGGGTGTCGGTGCCACACGCTCCAGCTCCACCCCTTGCTGCCCGGCCTGCCTAGTTCCTGCCCGGCCCTCAGGTCTCCTTCCCGCGCCCTCAGGCGCCGTGGAGACAGCTTAGTTCTCCCATCCTTCGTGGTCACAGTGCCCTAGTGTTCACGGGGCTCATCTCTGGGGGAATTACCTTGGCCCTCCGTGTCTCACACATCCCGCATTCGCGGCTTCAACCAACTCTGGATCGAAAGTACTCAAAAAATAAAAATACCATGACAAAAAGTAATACAAACAAAAGCGGCACAGCGAAACAGCCGTTTACACAGCACTTGCGTCGTAGCGGGCATCACGAGGAATCACAGAGGGTTTGCAGTGTGCGGGAGGAAGCGGGAGGTTCTGTGCAAATGCTGCACCACTTTACGGCAGGGACTCGAGCAACCGCGGGTTTGGCACTTGAAGGGTTCGAAACCAGCGCCCTCAATGCTGAGGGGCCACCGTACGCGGTCACCTGCCTGTTGTTCAGCACTCATCTCCCTGCCTAGATTACAGGTTTCGTGAAAGCAGAAACCATTCCATTCGGTCTGTTGCAGAACCCCCAGGCTCTGGTACGTAGGAAGCACTTAAATATTTGTTGAATGAACAAATGTCTGATTTCCAGAGAATCACTTACCTTTTGTGGCCTTTAGTTTTCTTAATAGCAATAATAATAGCCAGTGTCTCTGGAATGTTTACCCCATGTCATGCCCTGTTCTAAGTATTTTATATAATAATTATAATTAATCTT
Organism: Indri indri; assembly: GCA_004363605.1. Lineage (NCBI taxonomy): Eukaryota > Metazoa > Chordata > Mammalia > Primates > Indriidae > Indri > Indri indri. Next base: position 28,779 of record RJWJ010000971.1, on the reverse strand, counting down.
CACAATGGCCCTATGAAAGGGTCACTATTATTCTCCTCGTATTGCATATGAGAAAACCGAGGCACAGAGAGGTTAAGTGACTTGCCCAAGGTTGCACAGCCAGTAAGTGATAGAGTCCCTGCTTTGGTTGGACAAAGTGCTCATAAAGATCTCTTTAGCTCTTGGCATCTATGAATTTAGAAGCCACCAAGTGGACTGTGCGCCTGGATTTATTTACTTAGCGAATGATCATCAAATGTCTGTGATGTGCGTAGGCACTGGAGATACGGCGGTAAACAGAACAAAAGATCCCTGCCTCCATGGAGCTTCCTTCTGCCGGAGACAGCGGGGTCCTAAACAAAGTAAATATTAATAGCGGCTTTGGCATGCTGGGTGCTGACAGGGCTGTGGGGGGAAAGGAAGCAGGGAGGAGGTTTGGGGGTCTTGTGGGTGGTGGTGACATTTCACGTGAGGTGGTAGGGGCAGCCTTTGTCGGTGACGCAGGAGCGAAGGTGGAGAAAGCAAGGACTGTGCCGCGCAGGTCCCGGGAAGGGCGTTCCGGACAGAGGAGAGCGGTGCCGAGACCTGGCCAGGGAAGGGCCTGTCTGCAGCCTCGCCCCCCACCCCCCAGCCCGTTTCATTCCAGCCACGCTGGACTCTGGGTTCCCCGTTGCTGTCACCCATTGGCACATTTGTTCACGCTCTGTCTGTCCTTCCGCCAGACTGAGGGAAACGCCTTTGCCTGGAGCTCTGAGCCTTGCTGGTGCTCAGAGTGCTTTTTGAGCAAACGGCAGAAGAGCTCCAGTATCTTTTAAAATTTTGTTGCCGAAATTCTCTTACGTTTTTCCACCCCTCCTTCCGGCGGAAGGCTCCTCGCCTGGCCCAGCATCTGCAAGACGTCTTTTTCTTACGGCTCGCTGTGTTACGTGCTGTTGGAAATGACCTCGCCTTCCCATGTCCTCTTTATCGCAGCCATCGCAAAGTGTTGGGGAACCTACGATGTTCTTTGATGAAAATCATCATAGCTGTATTTGACGCAGACAGTGATTTGGTAAAATACAGGCACCTCCCTGGTCCAGGGTACACGCAGTGTTCAGGGTGTTTTCACAGCCAACTCGGGAGGCTCCTGGAGCTCGGGTCACTCACCTTATTCAATGAATGGGGGCCTGGGGGGAGAGTTCAGGGGACATTCCCGAATGGAAGAGAGGGGGCTTTAAATGTCAACCGAGTCTCAAGTCAAAACGCAAGCACTCCCACAACAGTAGGGAGCGAGACCGTTTATTGACGGATCCCCTCTCTGTGTGCGGGACCCCAGGAGGAGTGGGCTGGCCTGCCTGGGAGCGGTGCCATTGGGTAGCACAGTGAGGAAACTGAGGCCTCCTTCCTAGGTATGCTTCCCTCCTCTCGGTGGATAGCCAGATGGCAAACTTGCCCCATGCTTTTCCTCTGCCAAGCAGAATTGCTCAGAAGAAGAAAAGTCAGGGTTTAGCCCAGCTGCTCTCTGGCTTACCTTGCTGGACCTCGGCAGACGCAGAGTGGTGCTCGGTGAGCAGCGCGTCCCCGAGGGGGCCCCGCACTTCGGGCTGCGTGCGAGAGCCTCAGGGATCTGAGGGGACTGCAAACTTCAGGACCTGATTTATTTTATAATGTGCGTGATTTGCGTCTTCTGTGTTTAATGCTATTCCCGGACCAAAGTGGAAACGCTGTTTTCTCAGACAGGGGATCCCCCTCCACTTCTCCGCTGGAAGGAGAGTAAAGCTGCTGGGCAGGGCGTGGTGAAATAAACAGGTCCTTGCCATCTGACATGGGCCGCGCCGTGTCCCTTCAGGAGTGATCTTACTGTTAACACCCTTTCCCTAAGCCTCAGTTTCCCTCTCTTGATAAAAGACTGAGGACCCCGGTTCCTTTCCCACACCTCCCTGCCTTTTAAGTCTTCTCTGTAAGAAGACGAAGGACGGTGAAAAGCGGCTCTGCGGCCACACGAGGCAGGTGTCTGGGCGTCTGACCGGGAGCCATGCCTTTGAACGTCCTGACTCTTGAGCGCTTGGCGGCAGAGAGAGGGCTGTCAGAAAGTCATCCAAGGAAGTGGTGTTTGGAGAGCACAGACAGCCTGTCTCCGAGTCAAGGGATTCAGGGGGTCAGGGCGGGCCGCAGCCAGTTGCCATGTGATCAGAGCCCAGGGCTCTGCACACCTCCCGGCCTTGAAGTCGGCCTGGCATTTTGCTGTACAAAGCATCTGCTTCAGCACACAAAATTATTTGTGACCTCAAGACCCGAACTGACGATGTCGTAGGCAAACCCCAAACAGAATGGCTGTGCCCGTCAGCCTGTTTCCTCTCCTCCATGCGTCCTCAGCCTGCTCTGCCACACCAGGAATTCTGCGCGGCCGGGTGTGGACAAGGTAACACTGGGAACACCTGGGGAGACACGTTCCCACTGTAGGCTCTCCCTGGCCTGCTCGTTAGCCGTCAGCACGGATCGGCAGCGCTCAGAGGGCCGTGTGCTGTCACGCTGTGGCGGTGAGCGATAACTCCATCTCACACGTCTCTGGTGCTTTGTTAGGGGTTCATGGCCAGACGAATCAGACAACAAGGAGATGTCTTTAGCACGCTCAATCACATGCCTCTCCAGAGCACAGGATAAGGCCGCGATGTGCTTGCAGGTCACAAGTGGAACAGGTCCGATCAGGCCTGGAAAAGAGAGACCCCTCACCCAACCCTCCGGCCTCTGAGCAAAGAACAGTAAATGCCACACATTGCCTTATAGGCTTAGAATCTCCATGAGAAAGATGTTACGGAAAAGCCCACGTAACGTGCGCCCGCTGCCAAGTTGATGCATTATAATTATTTAAGGCTGTTTACCCCACGATACCATTTTGCAAATGAGAAAACAAGGCAGTTGAAGGTTAGAGGTTTCCCATTATCTCCCCGAAAGCTACAGACCTAGTAGTGCAGCACCCCAGCTTACATACTCCTCCAGAATCATCTCCTTCACTACAAAACGTTACCCCCGAGTACCCTGGCCTGCACACGGACGTTTACCAGAAGGAGGCCAAGCCCTGCCTTCAAGGAGACGAGCCTCTGAATCGAGCCTGGTTGCCCTGAGCAAGCCGAGCCTGGTGGCATCAGAAGCTTCTGCTGATGGTGCACAGCTGTCTTCCTAATACTTCACAGACGCCAAGCGTGGTGCTGCCCTCTGTGCCAGACCAGCCCCCCTGGAACTCCTTTCTCCTCTGCAGCACGCCACAGACACTCGTCTGAAGATGGGTTTTCACGTTACCCGCTATTTCTGAATCATCGTCACCACCACAACCACCGTCTGTAGTCAGTTGTTATGTACTTAGCTATACTTGGAGCTGTCCTGGATACCTTCAAAGAACATTTTCACAGCTTCTATTCTCGGGGGTCTTAATACCTCAGGGGAATAGCATTGATGCTTGCAGACACAGAGAATGCTACAAGTATTGAGTGAATATGGAAAAGAACAGATAAGACAAGATTAAATATGTACATTATGCGTACCTCCTCCCTTGACCCCTTGTCCCCAAGCTAGAGCTATGCTAGACAATAGCAGGAGAACAGTTGTATAAGACAGATTATTTCTTTTCTTGCTGCCAAAAACATATATTTAAGGCTGGGAATGGTGGCTCACACACTTGTAATCCTAGCATTTTGGGAGGCCAAGGCTGGAGGATCTCTTGAGCCCAGGAGTTTGAGACCCGCCGGAGAAATAGCGAGACCCCGTCTCTACAAAAAAATAAAAAAACATTAGCCAGGCATGGTGATATGCATTTGGGAGGCTGAGACAGGAGGGTAGCTTGAGCCCGGGAATTTGCAGCTACAGTTAGCTATGATGACACCACTGCACTCCAGCCCAAGGCAACAGAGCAAGACCTTGTCTAAAAACAAAACAGAACAAAACAAAAAAACACTATTTAAAGTCATCAGTAGGGAGCCATCAGCAGCTAAGAAGTATGGCTGAGAAGTTTTAAGGAAATGGTATTAGGAACAACCGCGTATTCATAAAAGATTTTGTGACCAAATGTCTGCTATGTTAACATTGCTTCAGAGCAAGCCTCTTTTATCAGCCGCAATAGCCCTACTAGTAATCAGTCTGATTGGAGTTGGCTGCAGGAAACATCAAGACACAATTTGACCAGCAACAGCAAAATAGCGAATAATCATGAGTCTGGGGACCTTCAGCCATAAAAATACAGACGTTTACCTTGAATGTTGATTTAAACCATCTAGATTTTGTGCCAAATGAAGCTTGGAATGTATCATCTGGAGTACAGTGTCCAAATGATAAAAATAGTCCTAAAAACTTTACCTCTGTATTAAAACGAGGTTTCAAAGGGGATGGTCCTCTTCGAGCAAGACAGTTTGCTCTCTGCCATCTTTATAAAATTATAGCAATTTAGAGTGGGAAAGGCCCTTCGGGGTCTTGTAATATAGCCTCCCCCTGACACAGGAACTCCTGCTGGAGAATTACCTCCAGGCCAGGTTTGAGATGTAGCATCTCCCAGGCACATTGATCATAGTGTCACCTTGCAGTTGGTTCCAGGGTGAACCAAAGGATTGCTTTCATTGTTGGGCACCTGCAGCTAATGCAAGCCCACCAAGCAAGGTACCAAAATAACCCAGTCTCCCTAGAGGGGGTAGCAATAGGACTTTTAATGTATTAAATTTTCTTTGATTTAGGACCATCTTCTTATTTTTCCGGCCAGCAACATTCATGGTTATGTTGACCTATTAAGATGATTGCAGAAAGCACTGGTGGCCCAACATACCTCATTTTCATCATTGCTGGCCTCCTGCAATTGCAAGCTGTTGAACATGTCATAAATCCACCAGGCCAAATGTCTCCAGGAGCTCAGCAAAGAGGCCACAGCTTTTTTGTTTCCACTTAGGCCTGGGTTATGGGTAGTAATAAACACAGCAGTCAAGGCCAGAAATGCGATAATAGTGGGAAATGAGGAAAGGGTTAGAGAGAGAAAAGCAAGGCCAGAAAATTCTCAGCTCTCCTTGCTTTGCTGAGTTTTCAAATTCATTAGCAACCAGAGTTATTCAATTCCTTAATTTTAATCTCTAATTAAACACTGCCACAGACAGGGTATCCATGGAGGGTTGAATTTAAGTGGCCTCTTTTTAATAATTATGCAACTATGATCCCTGCATTGTTAACCCAGAGAAAAAGAGAAAAAATACCTAAGAGAAAGAAAGAAAAGAAAAATGTGAGTGCCTGAACTTCGTACCAAATGGTAATTGTGGAGGGATGTTATTTTCCCTCTAAATACAGCAAAGATGACTACAAGGCTTCCAGCATTTTTCTGTAATAATTTCTTAAATCAAAAGCATATTTGCCAACGAGAGTGCTTTAGCACAGCTATTCTCTTTGGAATAATCAGACAAGCGAGAAAACAATAGGCAGAGAGGTACAATATGTTGCTGAGCAAACGATACTATTTTATGTTTATTTCACAAGGTCATAGGACCCTGGGCTTTCATTTTTTAAAATTATTATTTGGATGAAGTAATGAAATAAATATAGGCAAAGACATTGGATGGTAGCATTTTGCTAACCAGATTTCTGTTTGTTTAAAGAAAAGCCTTTCTGAGAGATGAAGGCACATCCATATAGCCTCAGAAGGAAATGCGATTACAAACAGGTCGGAGGAAAGTGTAACACGAAATCGCGTCTCTCCCATGGTCACACCGTGTAAGAGCTGGAGTTCCCCGTCAGGAACACTGGAAGGGGGTCTGTCCTGGTGCTCGCCTGGATCTAACACCCTACATCGTGGTCGGTTTTCTTCTTCACCTGCCTCAGTGGGGTGTGGACCCCGGAGGAGAGTGGGTGTGACTTTCACCTCTGTGTCCGCAGGAGTTAGTGCCTTGCCTGACACACGGCAAGTACCAAACAACTCTTTGTTAAACAAATTTGCTGCCTTGAGGTGGTCCAGTTACAAGGACATTCCTTTGCATAAAGCCTGGACCCAGTTTCATAAGAAATATGCATTTTGAAGTCATGAGCAACCACATATCATATAAATATGTGTATATATGTGTGTGCGTACATGTATTTCAAACAGATGAATTCAACACAAAGAATCAGACAAAGGTAAAACAGAAATTTTAAGCAATAGGAACCTCTTCCGCTGCAGCGAAGACACAAAACTGTGTTCCATCAGGTTGGGAAATGGGTCCCTTTTGTAAACTAGTTAGCCCCTCCCCACACAGTGGGTCTTTTCTTGCCAGAGTCAGTGACAACACCTTCAGGTGGGGCAGCTGGTCGGCCAAGCGGCCCCAAAGCCCTGTCCCTGATGGCGACACCACTGGAGCCAGGACGTGCTTGCCAGACGCAGAGTGCTGGCTCCAGGGAGGGGTGTCAGTCATTGTCCTGTGGAACGGCCCCGCCCTACCAGCTTGAGACCTTTCGTGCTACCACAAGAGTGTGCCGGAAGCCACCTGGCAAGCAGCTGGTGTCACTCTAGCCGCGAACTCTAGGATGGCATCTGTTCCAGGCAAACTCATTGGCTGTTTCTTTGTTTCGAGGAGGAAAACCAGTTCTTGAGGGAGTTTGTACCGAGCACCCTCCAGAGGCATGAATTTTATTGAGACTGTCGGGAGTGGGGAAAGGTCATTTTTCAATCTCCGCCTTCAAGACGTTTACGGGCATGTAGGGAGATGAACTAGAGTCACAGACCCGTGTTCACGGCCAGTTGTCGGGGTGTCGGCACCACGCACGATGGCATTGGGTGCCCACGGCTTGCCTTGAACAGAGTGATCACTCAGACGACTGGATGGGGAGTCAAGGGCTCTCAGCACCAAGAGGCCCCCAGCAGGGCCGCCAGGCCCCCACTACTCTCCCTGCAGTCGGTCGCCTCCATCCTTGCTACTCGAATCGTTCCCGTGTTCCCTGACGCTTTGCGTTGCCTTCCCGAGAGAGCGGGGCTGGATTTGCTGGGACTGTGCGGGTGGTTCAGACGCGCAAGTAGCCATCTCCTCTTCAGGAAGCCCCTGCTCCCCAAGGGAGAGGGGTCCGCTCTTGCCTCCAGGGTGCAGACGACTCCTTTGTCAGCTTTTTCCACAGAAAAGAAGAATGATGAGAGCTGAACACTAAAAAGAGTCTGTAATTTGAAGCAGGTACCGCGTGCTGGTCAGAGCCAATGTCCTGGGGTCTGGGTTGGGCTCTGCCATTGATTTCTGTCTGGGGTATCCTTCAGGTTTCTCTCCTCCCTCTCCTCCCCACTCAGCCTGCCCTTTTTCTTACAGTTTCTCTCTCCGTCTCTCTCTCTCTCACACACACACACACACACACACACACACAAATGGGTTACTTGCGTTACTTGCAGCTGTTTTGAAAATGTCTTTAAATAAGTGCAGTGCGTTCCCTCTGATAGAATGCTCTGGAAGAGCCAGCAGCCCTGAAGATATACAGTCAATACTTTGCCTGAACCATTGATACCCTTGCCCATCACTTAAATATCATTACAGGAAAGATTTCAACAAGATCACGGCACATTATACTTTAAAGTTTGACTTTAAAAGATGCCTGGGCTTAGCTGAAAGGCATTAGTAATGGAATTCTTTATCTCTGAGCTTAATTTATTCTGAGGAGAATAGGGCCATTATCTTAAATCTATTTTTTTTTCCAACAGAGAAAACAGGCCTTAGAAGTCCAGCACTTACAAAGAAATCATTGTTTAATTACTTTTTTGGTTAACCCTTTGCAGAAGGAAAAGGAACGGGGCGCGTTCCTGGAAAACAAATATGCGTTCCTATCAGGTTGCTCTCAATAAACTTGCAGTATTTCCTTTTTTGTTATTTCTGTTCCTCTGCTTCTCTGCATTTCTCACTGCAGGAACCGCAACAGTCAAGGAGACCTTTGAGTAGTTCTGAACCCAACTGGGTCACTGTCTACATGATCACTGGTGAGGGAGGGGTCTTTGGTGTGAAGAATGCCAGTGATCTGAAGCTGAAGGGGTGATGTTCCACTGTCAGGCTACTTGCTGTGAGTTAGACAGGTGAGAGCTGTGTGTTTACACACATGGGAAGAGGCCCATTCACTTTTAGCCTCCTGCCCAAGCGGTGTGTCTCCACTGTGCACAGCAATGGATTTGAAGAGCAGAGAAAGCTATTCATCAGCTGGCTATTCCTTTTACAAAACACCAACCACCATGCAACTAAAATGAGCATTCATCGCTTCCCCCGCCCAGGGAGTCTGCTCAACTGGAGGGCGGTTTGGGCTTTGTGGAAGACTTGAGCACGGGGAGAGTCTCTGCGAAGATGCCGTGTGTCTAGGACCCTTCCCCAGCCTCCGCTCGCTTACATGTTCTGTTCCATGATGGTATGTAAAACTCAACGCCTGGGTCCCCAGGACACATTTTTGGTCAGTTTAGAGATCACTTGTGAACCAAATGGTGTGCACAATTGTTGCAAAACTTCAGGGCAGCTGCTTCACTGTCTGCTGGGCTTAATCAGCCTCCCCGCGCCGCTCTCTCCCTGCATAGCACTTTTCACGGCAGCTTTTCCGTGACCTCAGTCTGCGCCTCATCTGGCTGGATGTGCCAGTTGGCGAGAATCCACGGCCTTTCCCACCAAGCAGCATATCCGCTGTGATCCAAATTTGGGCGGCATAGTTTTTGGATCCAAAGCTGTATCCAAAAGTGATCCAGCTTTGAGAAGGTTTTATCTTCCAGTTCTTCATTTCAAATTAGTGGAAGGAGAAAAGTAGGCGCCATTACGATTCTAGGAACAGGAAGCTACTCAGTGTTCCACATCTGACTTTCAGCTCCTTCCTTTCCTTTGTCATTTAGGATAGGTGACACTTTTTTCCCCTGCTATTATCAGAGATTGTGTGTTTAATGGTTGCTGGGTCACATTTTACAAGTGCAGAAGGCTTTGATGAGCTCCCTTTGCTTTTTCTTAGCTGTCTTCACGTCCACAAGGAGTGAGGCTGTGGAGAATTCGGGCGGCTCCTGTTCTGATCAGCCTGTCCTGGTGATCACTGTACCCAAGTCTACGTCAGGGCACTCTGCGCTAGAGGCGTGTATACAGCAGTCTCCTTGCACACGGCTGCGGAGCATCCCCTGGGCTTTCCCCAGCCTTGGGGGTCAGTTGGTTTGTCACAGACTCTAATTGGCCCGGCACCCTCCGTTACCGTCGTTACCTGCAGTCACAGGGCCCTCAGGAACAGAGAGAGATCTTCCCCTGCTCTTAAATCTCCTCCATAGCACACCCCACTGACTGTACGAGAGGATAAAGGAGGTTCAGAGGACAGTTGGAAAAGGGAGCTTGGATTGTAAGCATCAAAATCACCACTTACGTTGGCATTTATCCCATGTTCTGAGTTATGTGCTATTTTTTAAAATTGAATATAAGCTGCAAAGACTTGGGTTGGTCGTATTTCTCAGCTTATGGCACATCGTAAGCCATCTAGGAGGAGCTCCCTTTTTTATATTTTCCACCTTTATCCCAGGTCCTCCCTTCCGTTTCCCTTCCTTTACCCACAGGTAACTATTCTAGTATGTTTGGTATATGGCTTTGCATATACGTGTAAAATACGTATTGTTATCAACGTGAGTGATTTTAACTTACCAAAATGATGTGCTACAGATATAATTCTGTTTCTTCTTCCACCCAACACTGCTTTTAAGAGTTGTTCATGTTGTTAGATATCCACCCAGTTCATGTTTCTGATTCCTACTTTCACAGTGTTTCATGTACCCATTCCCTATTGATGGCTCTCTGGGTTGCTTCCAATTCCCCAGTGCCGTGAGCCTGTGTAAGAATCCCAGCATTCATCCACCAGACGGATTCCTCTGTCTTCATCTATGCATTTGTCATCTCCTTACGTACCATCAGGCTATCCTAAAATACCTGACCAGCTGACATCCTCAACGCTGGGTTGTGGGGTTCTCGTTTCCCCCACATACTTGCCCATCCTCGGTATTCCCTACTTTTCTAATTTTTGCTAACCTAATTGTTAGTAGTGTTTTGCTGTTACTTTTATTTCCCTCATTACTAATAACTTGGATCTTAACTCTTTACTCTCAACTGTTCATGAGCTAGGAAGCAGTGACGTCAGACACGAGAACCACGGCATGCAGCCTGGGGATGCCTAGAATAAAATGCTTGGCTCTACAAGGCAGGTGTCCAAACTTCCAAATCTAGGTGAGCCGCAGGCCACACCAGAACTGCTAAGATTCTGTGGGAATTCAGTGACTCGATGGTGTTTACCAGTGTGGACAACCCAGTACCTCCTCTCCCTCCCAAGCAGAGGCGAGATTCCACGTCCCGCCCAGTCTGGCTGCAGCCCGAGGTGTCGTACGTCATGGCTACGTGCGGACTCCCTCCGTTCCACGTTTCTGTCAAAGTAGCCCACAAGGGCCATCTTATCGGAGGATCAGTTTTATATCAGAAGGTCATTAAACTCTTTCTCATGAGAGTAAAATGGGCTTTTGCTGCTGCATGTTGTACTGCCGCTCGTCCGAAACTGGAGATGAAATCAAAGTGGAAGAGATTTAACTAAATTATCTATCTTGAGAAAATAAGCTTTGCTGCAAATGTATTTTTGATGTGGTATTATGTGGCACAGAGAGAGGAGAAATAAAAATTCCCTAATGGTCTGTTATGTACAAACAAGAAGAGGCCGTGCATTTAACCCCCGTGGGGGCAGGATTCACTCTTTCCCACTGGGGCGGGGCTGGCTAGGAGTTCATCGGAGAATGACCGAGGTCCAAAGCTCATGATGGACTGTGCTGTGGTCCAGTTGAATTGCACATTCATTTGTTAATTTTTTTTCCAAAATAAGAGAACACTTGGGAAAGGCCTTTAATTTTCTGAAAGATTGACTGCGTTAAGGGGACGCCTGTCCTAAACTGTGTCCGCCCCCAGTCCTGAGACTGACCTCCTCATCAGGGGCTTCCCGCCACCCTGGAGGCCCTGGGGCCACATTGCTGCTCTTCCCAGGGGGCCACATGTGCTCCCCTGATCCAGCGTAGGCAGGCGGACGGGTTTGTTCTAGTTGTGGAGTTATTTGTAGTCCATACTTGTGAGATGAGTTTTCTTATTTTGATAACTTGAATAGCAGGAAGAGCAGGGAAGAGACGGCGAGGTCGCCTGTTGGGCACGTTCAGCACCGTCAAAATTCGCGGAGGGCATTATTCACTCCTGCTGTTTCCCTGGCCTCTTCTTGGAATCCTTTGACTCTGCAGTCTTAGAGTAACAAAAAGGGTCAAAAAGTATCAAACGAAAGAAATGGCAATGCTTATTAAAGTACCCACTGTGTGGGGGACGATTACGTGTGACTGGGGGCGGGGTATAAACGATTAAAAAGGAGACCGTGTGCTTGGGCAGGATCGAGCAGATACGTCATTATGGAGTTGAAACACGGTGAGAGCGAATGAGTCCCCACGTGTCAGGGGTCGCCGCAGTGTGTGCTGGGACCGTGCCAACCCTCGCCTGGAGGTCTGAGCAGAGCCAGGGCTCTTGACAAATCAGAGTCCCAGCCTCTGCCCGGACGGGTGGGCACTGAAGCCCACAGACAGGCCCACATTCTCCACACAGCCTTCTGGGACCTCCGCGCCCTCATTCCGGCCACTGGAACACTCCATCCTGCCTGCTTCTCAAGTTGTGATGTTTTTCTTACTCTGAGCACAGATCAGAAGGCTCATGGAGGCATGCCTGCCAGGGCGCTGGAAGGCGCAGGCACGTCGAGAGAGCGTGCGGGGAGTGGGGCGCGCAGCCCAGAGCCCAGAGTCTTAACATGGGGAGGGCTCATAGACGCCCCTGGCTGGCTCCGGTTTGCAGGAAGATGCTATTTCCCCAGGGGTAATTTTCCTCCTGGCAGATGAGCAAAGAGGCAGTTCTGCCGTGGACGATGTGGGGTTAGACTCTGAGGTATCCAGCTGCCTGGCAGTGGATTAGAGGACTCACGGTGTCCTGGAGGGTGAGTTCTCTCTTGCCTTTAAAAGGTCTAGCTTTTTATTTGCTGTAAGCCATGCATGTGCTCTTCAGGGAAAACAAGAATAAAAAAACTATTTGCAAGATAAGTAAAGAGAAATGTAATCCCCGAGTGGGATGAAGGGTGCTTTGAAATGAGTGGGGATAATCCTTTTGTTGTCTGTTGCAAATGCACTTTATTTCTGCATTATCCAGCTACGGGAGCGTGCCATCTGCGTGAGTGACAATGCCACTGCGGTTTCTCCTTTCATATCACATGAAGTGAGTGCCGCAAGGACCGTTTATCGCCTGGGGTCGGAGGCAGCCAGCCTGGAGGGGGCAGCTGGGTCGTGTGGCCCCTGCAGCTCCTGACAGGTGAGCTCTGAGCCAGGCTCCGGACAGCAGCAGGGCGAGGTTAGGGAGTGGCTGAGCCGCCGTCAAACAGCCTGGCTCTGCGCAAGGGGCCTTCAAGAACCAGAAGAGCAGTGACTGTCCCTTCCTCTGTCCAAGGCCTGCGGGTGGTGTCTCTCCTTCACGCTCTGGCATTCAGTTCCCGTAAGGGGATGGCAGGAAGACCCCAAGGGCTTGTCCGAGAGCTTCGTTTGGGAAGTTCCTTTCTTCCTTCCACCTCCCCTCTGCTTTCCTTCCTTCCTCTTCTTCTTCCTTGCATGGGAAGGGGGCTCCTCGTGGGCAGGCAAGCATCCCAGAGGGACGAGGAATGGTCCCAGGCTGCGGCATTTGAGAGTTGAGGGTCTTTGCTCCTGGCAGCCGCTGGCTTTAAAGCTCAGTCTTCCCCACCTGACCTGCTGATTCTTGCAGCGTGCTCCTGGCGGGCTCCCAGATAAAGGGGAGCACATGCGAATGGTTTTCCTGTCACCCCCGCTCGGGGGTAAAACAACTCCCAACAGATTAGTACTGAGAAAGCGCAAGAGTTCTCTGATTCCTGGCCAGGAAAATATCTGTGACGGGGATTGGTGTGGGGGTAATGATTACGACACTGTCTTGCTTAAAATGCCCAGTGCTTCCCACGGCCACTACTGCGCACACAGCCCTGCGATGTGGCTGCAGACCTGTCGCGCTCCCGGCCAGCCGCATCCAGGGCCAGCCTCCTCTCGTTCTTTTAGCTCTTGGCTGTTGTCTGCGCTGGGACACTCGTGCATGCCTAGAATGGCCTTCCTTCCACCGGTTCTTCCTACACATCCCCCCGAGCTCAGCAGAAGTATCGCTTCCTCAAGGAATCCCCTGGACCCCACTGAATAGATCGGGCCAACTATTCCATCACAGCATCCTGGATCCCTTTGCTGTGTGATACTCAATGCAATCGAAAGTAAGAATCAGCCGGGGAGCTGGCTGCTTGCTGTCATCTCCCCACGCTGGGCCATGGCTCAGGAGCAGGGGAAACACCCGCCATGCTCTCCACTGAGTTCCTGCGCCAAATGTGGTGCCCGTGTCACCGCTGGGCATGAGTGGAAGCTTACCCAGCAGACGCACGCAGTCGAGACTGCCCGCGCTTTCTCCGCTTTGCGTATGTATCCCTCAGTCCCTCACTTCCCTTCGTTCCCTTAGCAGGAGTGCAGGAGTCTGATTCCCAGCGACGTCTCTCAAAACCACACCGTACGAGGCCACCCCAAATGTGATGGTTTAGACACGTCACCAGTGGAGTACATTTGGTCACATTTTCCAGCTGAACCAGGGGAGAATCCTGCCTAGGCTGTTCGAATCTCGCCGTTGTCATACCCACCATCTCATTGTCTACAGCCACACCCCAAAGCCCACATGAATACTGAGTCACACACTCGTGGCTCTGGATAGACATTTTCACAAGAGGTGATCTTAAGGGTTTGTAATCTGCCTCCTGAGAACGTCTAGTCTAAGAAATGGAAAACTGATTCTAGTAAATACATCCTCAATGTGCTGGCAGCAAGATTAAAACACAAACCCATGATGTTAAAGTATTTACAGCATTCAGAGAGTAGTCACATAACATTTTTCTTTGTGCGGTTGGAGGTGGAAGGTGGTGGCGGCCAGCTAAGGGGACTGGAAGAAGAGAAGGCGGAGCTTCTGAGTCCCCATATTGTGGTCACCCGGGTGGGCAGGCCTTAAACGGGCTGACTCCACTGGAGTCTAGAACTCCTAGGCTTTCAGGTGTCGGTTCACTGTTTCCATTTAGGCCATGAGCTCAGCAACAAATTAAATAAAGTGTCCCCAATAAATGCTAATAAGCCCCAAGAGGAAACAGGGGCGTCCCCTTGCATGCCGAGTGTACTCATTAGCATCCCTGCTATTACGAAGAATAGCAAAATGACCTTGCAATCATTAGAAGCTTAAAATGCTATGACTTAAGTTAAGAGGGACACATATTACACTGTAAAACCTAATTAGAGTTACCTTTGCTAATTGCTGCCTAGCACTGAGCTGGATAAAATAAATGCATGATGGGCGTTCCAGGGCATCAGGCATAACCCCGTCACTCTTTTTAAAGGAAGCGAAATTGTAGGAGAAGAGCTATTTGAAAAGGTGTTTATCTCACTTGTTGTGAGTGGATTGAGGGAATCGGGGGAGGTGTGAGCAGTTGCTGCGTTTATTTGTCTGAGTTCTAAATGCTGACATTTCCTCCTGAGCTGTTCCTCTCCTGAACTCTCCAATGTGAGTGAAAGGTACTAAACAGCGAGAGGGTCACGACAGGGATACCGCGAAGTCCTACCCGCAGGCAGTCAGGGTGCAGCACCAGCCCGGCCCAGAGCTGCGGCCCGCGAGTCCGTTGGCACCCGGTCTGGGAGCAGACTGCCAGAGCAGCTCTGCCACGTTCACGCTCGAGGAGGGCCGGGAGCCGTGGGCGCCACCCGGACATAAGGACAGTCAGAGCCCCTGGCTCATCTCGCGGCTGTCCTGGCCCCAGTGCCGGGGGCAGAACTCAGGTCATGCTGCAGCGTCTCTTCCCTGCAGGTGACACCAGAGAGCAAAAGGGTCGAGCCCCCACCCACACCCACACCTCAGAGACACACACCCATGCACACACACACAAACACCAGAAACACCCCAGACACACACACACACACACCAGACACACACACACACCAGAAACACACCCCCACACACACTGCAGACACACCCCAGACACACACACACACCACACACACACACACACCACACACACACACACCAGAAACACACCCCCACACACACTCCAGACACACCCCAGACACACACACACACACACACACACACCAGACACACCCCAGACGCACACACACCAGACACACCCAAGACACACACACCCCAGACACACACACACACACGCACACGCACACACACACAGTCGGCCCTTACTCCCAGCCATGCTCAGCGTTCGTAATAAGGTTGTGAAAGGGAAATAATTTTCTCAGGGTTGTAACTTTTTTTCCTCCTTAAAGATAAATGGTAGCTGATTTTTCAAGAAAAAAGCCTGTCACTTGGGCCTCGCTCAGGCCCCTCCCAAGCATATCCTAAATGGTGCAGATTAAAGTCAAGTCATAAAATTTATAAGCCAGAAGCAGTCGGAAAAAAGGCTGAGAGCAGGAGGGTAGGAGGGGCCCACGCTCAGCCAACGCAGCCCCTCCTAGCTATTCTAAATATTGAGGCTCTGTGTAAAATTTCGTCTGGGGGAAAAAAGCTTCTACTGCAGAAAACTATTAGACGATCACCATGAGGCCGTGGAGGTCAGGGTGGCTGTGACCTCCCTCAGGTCGCGGGAGACTGCAGAGCCCAGGCCCGAGCGCGAGCCTCCTGGGCCGTCCTGTCCACAGCGGTGCAGGAGGAGAGGGAGGTGCGCCACCCGCTCCCAAGCCGGTGACGGCTTAGGGTTCATAACAGGTGACTGCCTAAAGGACATCAACCCCGGCTTTGTTTTTGCAGATATTCGTATGTATTCATTAGTAAGATCTCTTTCCTGGGCTAGATTTCCCAAGAACACTCTCCTCTGTGCCTTTCGGGGAAAGCAGGGACCGTGCTGGCGGTCCTAGATTGTCCCTGCACTGCTGCCCGTGCTCTAGGGACAGCAGACCCTGGGAGCCATTTTCCTTTGACTCAGCCGGCCGGGCCGGATCGTGGAGGCTGGAGTGCTTCAGTGAGATTCCTGGAGTCTGTGCTCGCCCTGACCGTCAGGCCACCTGGCTGCTCTGGGACTGGCCCCTGCCCTTCACTGCCCGACCGTGGTGGCACTAGCAAGACAGACTAGAGCGCCCACACGCCAGCGGCCAAGGCGTCCCTCCGTGCAGGGACAGCGACACTGTCACAGACAGCCACCGTGCAGGGCTCTGATGGGACCACTAGTTACCTCCCTCCCCCGCTCCTGCCCCTTCCCCCAGCCCCCGGTCCTCTACGGTAGTTGAAGGTTTTTTTTTTTAAAGTGGAGCTGCTGATAATTAAAACTATCTCTTTGTTCCACCAGTGTCTGGAACTCTGAGAAGTCATTATCAGAGTCAGGCAGTGATATTTTGATATCCCAGACTTCTTTTTGATATAAGAAATAAAGTTCCAAGGCATGATAAGATAGAGAGCCATGCTATTTCCTAATCACCCTTTATAATTTGCAGTATCTCGGGATGCTTCTCAGATGTTTCCTCTGTGGCTTCTGTACACTTCAAACCCATGTGCCTTAAATACAGAAGCCAGGTACTGAATTAATAAAGGTAGCTTCAAAAGCCCACCTCTTTGGCAGGCTGGAGATCTAAGGGGCAAACTCAAAGAGGGTGATGGGCCTTTGAAAATTACTAAGCACAAACAATAAACCTCATTAAATAAAGCCGTCAGAGTGGGCTCAGAAACGTAACAGGCGAGTGGGGGACGGACGCCTAGAACTGGCCTGGAACTGACTCTGTTGCGGAGCTGGGGCTCGGGCTGGAGGAAGGGGTTGTGTTTTGGAAGGTCGCGTGGCCCACGTGCCAACAGTGCCGAGGACAGTGGTCAGGGGGGCTGGCGGGGTGGGCGCGGGCGGCCACCGCGGGGCTGGGGCCAGGAGGCACTTGGATTGCGGTCAGCGTCCCTGGCCGCTCTCTCACTCACCCCGGCAGCTTCAGCAGAGTCTAAGGGAGGCAGAGCTTTCGGGCAGGGCCTGTGAAGGAAGAGAGAAGAGGATGGAAACTGCTTGGCCATCAGGATGAAGTCCCTGAATCCCTTCGCCAGGATGGACTGTCACTCTGTCAAGCAGGAGCTGAGCACGGACCCCGATATAGCACCTCTCAAGGTAGCTCTGTCCACAGCCAAGCAGCAGGACACTTGGGGGATTTGATCACCATTAACTGGGAGAGTTCTTGGTGAGACCCCGCGGGCACCTGGCCAGCAGACGGCACAATCACAGGGCCAGACCAGCACACGGAATTTTCAGAAACAGAGTGAGGTTGCTGGATCATAGGTCACACGAGGCCAAGGTGGGAGCATGCGGGGCTGCTCGGCATTTGGACCCTGTGTCCTCCCCTCTGGACTCTGGGATGGCTGAGGGCAAGGCCTTCGCTGGCTATGGTAGCTGCTCAGGGCTGCCTGCCACAGGCACGAGGCACTCTCTGAAGGCTGCTCGGGGAGAAAAGGAAGCCAGTTCCCTTTTGGGAACCTGCCCTGAACCACAAATCTTTCTCCCCCCACTCCCACCCTCAGCTCTGCTTGCACCCCCCACAATAACTCTATCTTCATTTTAATTCAAGAATTTAGCTACAGAGATTAAACCGACCCTTTCCCCTAGAATGAAAGGATACAGGATCCTCTACCAGATAGTTATTTGTGATTGTGGCTGGGGGGTTATTTAGACTAATTTTATTATTTATGACAGTGACAATTTATGCAGTGAATGCAATTACAGGCTATGATTGTCTGCCACAGCTAAGAGCTAAAAGTGCCACTTGCTTGGATATGCAAGGAAGAAAGGCAAAGAGTATTAGAAAAATAATCAGTCCCAGTGATATTTTTTGTGAATTGATCCCCACAAACCTTCATTTAAAAAAAAAAAGCTAATTTAATTTCCCAAACACCCTGCAAAAGATACCTAATTACCCAGTCCCAAATTGCTCTCATAATTTTTCCAAAGTTCTCTATTGCGTGTGCCTTTGTGTGAGTTCTTCTTGTCTACAAGCAGAGAAGCCTTCTCGTCTCAGTGTGCAGATCCCAACAAAACCTACTGGGAACAGTTCCCCTGGTGCTGTGCACACAGCCCTGATGCAACCTCCGATATGCTTGTCCATTCACTCAGGAAATAAGTGAGGAACAAGACTTGAGTTGTCGTCATGTACAGTTGTGGAGGAGAAGAGGGATTGACCTTTTTTTTCCTTTTCCTTTTTGTCCAAGAGGAGCAGTTTAACACAAGATCATTGGGAATCAAATCCAGACAAATCATGGCACACCCACACAGTGGGACTCCCCGTGCAGCAGAGAGGAAGTCCTGCTGCCCAGGCATGTCGGTGAACCCCAGAGCGACCCTGCCGTGGCAAGCGTGCCCATGCAGGAGTCCGTGCCATGTGATCCTGGTCAGCTAGTCCTTAGAGACAGAGAACAGATCCTGGAGTGCTTGCGGGGGGCCCGTGGAGGAGAGAGGTCAAGAGGGAGGAGGCACAAGGGGTGTGAGAAAACTCTGGGGGCTGGGGTGTGTTTGCTGTGTGGATTGTGGCGATGGTGCCGTGGGTGTGCCTGTGTCCAAACTCCTCACATTGTACCCTACTTTAGTATGCGCCGCGTATCATGTGCCAGTCAGACCTCGGTAAACCTGTTACAACAGACACACACCCCTTAGGTAAACCTTGGCTCCACCACTTACCTAGGGATGGGACTTTCTTTACACTCTCCGGACTATAGCTTACTCACCTGTAGAATGGGCATGATGAGGCCGTCTCTGTCTGCCCCCATACAGGTGTTATGAACATCACCGTAAGGAAACAAGAACCCCTAAAACACAGCATAGATACACCAATAAATTCATCAACTTTATTGACTGGGCATGCGAAAGGGATTCACCCTGTTGTTCTAGGGCCCAGCCCCCTGTCTTGCACGCGGCCAGCCCTCAGCGTACTGCACTAACTGACGGAGGACACTTAGTAAGCCTCCACTGGCTCCACAGAGCTCAGTTATTGTCAGTTTATTGCACTTCTGATTGGAGACTGTAGATTCCTGAAATGCTACATCTTGGAATGGGAAGGCCTCACAAGAGCCTTGGGCCCACATCCTGTCTTCAGGCAGATGAGACACAGCAGGGCCTCTGGCCTGGCCTTTGTAAAGGACGGTTGACGAAGGAGGCCGCCATGAGCGCGAGTGGGTGGGTGGTCAGGGCAGAAGCCCCAGAGCTGTCGGCGTGCTCATCTACGCGCTGCCCTGCCGTAGGCAGCCGGGGAGACTCCAGTAGGGGCCCTTTAAATTCACTGCGCATTGGAGTGGGATTTAGGCGGGGGCTGCGCTGAGCTCCCTCACTTGAAAGACTCTTCCAGGCCCCAGAGAGCTCTGAATTGTGAGTCGTCTGGTGTCAGCCCCGTAGCTGCCATCTAGCATCCCAAACTCTCCGAACGTTCTCCCTAGCTTCCTGGCAATCAGTGCAGCCCACTTGATCTCACACCTGCCGCACTCCAATGCGTGCTGGGTGCTTGTTTATATCACCTTGCAGATTCCAAAGTGATCTCACGTAGACGCCCCTCACCGTGGCACTGTGGGTATGGGATGGGTCCTGCTAGGACTCCTGTTTGTGGTCAAAGGAACAGATGCCCACGTCAGTGCGAGATTCTCCCAGGATCCCTTGCTGAGCTGGGAGTAGCCAGGGGTCCGGCCCCCACCTTCTAACCTGTTTCCCACACCCCTTCTCCTGCGCCATGCCGTCTCATTTCATCCCCAGGGCGGCGGGTGCCCTCACCTGTGGTGAACTGACTCTGAAGGTCATGCCCATCGCCATTTCCCAGATGTGGCAGAAGGAGGGAATGTGACTCATACGAGGCCGCGGAGCAGCTGAGAAGAGGTTAAGCCCCGCCAACTGCACACTTCTTTCACTGTGCCGATTCCCTCTCCAGTACCTGGTTAATTCTGAACACCATTTCAGCCGTGTGTGTCCTTCTGTTGCCTTTACATTCCTGGGCGTGTCGGGGACCCCTGGGTCGTCAGGGTTAGGGTGGTAAGTGGAAGCCTACTCAGTGGATGGGCCCAGATCTCTGCCTCCCCAAACCCCTCCCTGTGGCGAGGATGCCCCCCGCTTGCTGAGGAGAGAGCAGCGACCCTTCTGATTTTGTGAATCTGGACAAAGAACAGCACAGAAGCTCAATTTGGGCAGAGAGGAGAATCCTCCCTGGAGCGCACGCTGACGGTGGCCGTAATCAGTAATGCTCCTTGCTCCCTAGCCTGCTGTCCCCAAAGCATCTCCGCACCGTTCCACTGACAAGACACGCTTGCCTCGTGGTCTTAGAGTGACGAATGCATGCTGCTCTAGCACTCCCCGGCCGCATTCAGAATGGAACCGGGGCACTTATCGGGAGCTTTGGACAGCCAGACTCAGACGTTGGAGACGACGTGGTACCTCGATTACTCAGAAGCAGCCATCTCCAACCTGCCTTCTGTAATCTTGCCTGCAGCTCGCCACGCATGGGTCCCACAG
The DNA here is from genome assembly GCA_004363605.1 of Indri indri. NCBI lineage: Eukaryota > Metazoa > Chordata > Mammalia > Primates > Indriidae > Indri > Indri indri. The sequence continues at coordinate 8,265 of RJWJ010000971.1, read as the reverse complement.
GCGCCCTGCCGCCGCTCCCCTCTGCCTTTCCCGAGACTCCTGGGAGGGCAGCAGGGTGAAGTGGCGTGGGGCCCGGAGACTGGGCTTTGCCTCATGTGTTAACCTTAGATTTGGACTTCCCTGAGCCTACTCAGAACATTACCCTTTTTTCCTGAACATTGAAGGTTTCTTTTTTCCCCTGAGGAGACATTTCTGAAACTGATCACCACAGGAACGTGAATTTTCCTGTCAAGAGTGGGACAGAATAAGGAACGTGGCCATTATTCTCTGCTCGTAAAAGAGGGCTCCCTCCAGCTGTTATTCAAAAGGCAGTCTAGCCCGTCCTGGCACCGGGTCACCCTGCAGACTGGCATCCCCCAGTGGAGGAGCAGCCCCACGTGTGGTGCGTGATACCAAACTGTCAGCCGACCGCAGAGCCTGGCTCTCCAGCCCGACTGTTCAATAATGCTCTAATTAACTACCGCAAACTTCAGAGGACCCAGCTAACTATAATTGAGAGATCAACAGAGGCTGCATGAAGTTAGATGTGCATACTAATTACTGAATTACCCAGCACCTGCTTTGGAACATAGCACTGAGACATGGCTGTGTTTTCAGACAGAAGACCTTCAGTTTGAGACAGCAGTTTGTCTTTGGTGAGCGAAGGGAAGCCCTCTTCTTATCTGGTGAGCATACTCTGCTGTCGGCACCGGTAGGAGATGGCAGTATCCACGCATTTAGACCTCAGCAGAGTCTGAGAGCATTGGTGAGCAGGTTGTCACCATGGAGGGAGCAGAGCTTAGGGCTTGCCCGTTTCGGGGCTGTCTCCCAGTGTTGACACATTTCTGCATCCTTTGCAGCGGGCTCTGTCCCTCAGAACTGGGTTTGCGCCACCATCTAAAAGCTGTTAATGGGTCAAAACCGCTCAGCATGGTCACTAAGACTAGCATGAGTGTGATGTGAGCAGGGAGTGTCAAAGAACAGTGAAGAGAAGAGAGTGTGAGAGAGTCAGGTCTTGAGCTAGAGAAGAGTGGGAGAGAACGCGAAATTACAGTGAGGAACAGATTGAATGTGGGAAGAAACCCATTCTTAGTCCCATTCCCTATTTTTACCGATTAGGTTCAATAACCCATAAACAGAGAAATCATGCTTACCTGTGAGCCTCGTAGTTTTTTAGATGAAACATTTTTTGCCAAATGGAAAAATGAAACTTCTCTTCAAAGACCAGAGTACACTGGAATGAGACGGCACGATGGGGGTGCCCGAGGCGTACAACCTGAGACGGCTTGGGAGCCTGCCGCTGCAGGCTGCCTGCCCCCAGCTACCTGCTACTGTCCTATCCAGAGAAGAAGGCCCTCCTAGTTACTGTGACAGAATTACCTGCAATAAATAATACGGCAGAGTCAGTATTGCTGGAGAAGAATTTTGATGATAGCGAGATGAGGTTGGCAATGGTGATAATGACAGTGTGATCATGGGTGTTCACAAATAATGCACACGGAACTTAAGTAGATCTCAGGGGCGTTGGGATTCTAGGATGATCTGTAATTAAGCTGTCTTACCTAAGAAACTCAATACGTTTGATGAGAATATGCCTGAAAATTTCTCTGAGTACCTGTCGCAAGAACACACTCTGCGTTTCCACGTTGCAGCTCTTCTTCCTCCGGGAAGAGTGTGCTGGCACCGCCATGGACGCCGTAGAAGATGTCACCACACTGAGATTCCTTATGTTGCCCACTGTATTCCTGTTTTGGGATCCAGTTACAGTTGAAAGTGAATTTTTTTTAGACTTCATACACTTGTGCATCTGGGATCTGAAATATAAAAATGAAGAAGTGAGCGGTTGTCCAAGAATGAAGAATATAGTACCCTTGGTTGTCTGTAGGCACGAGATTCCTCTCTCACATTTGAAATAACCCTCTTTCCTATCATTGGCCAATCTGATCTGAGGGCATTCTGTTTTAACTTTGGATTCATGAAAGGATTTTTGTATTTAAAAACAATATACTAACCTCTTAACCTGGAGCCCCAACATTAAATTATCAACTCCAAAGGATGTCAAGTTTTGCAAACCTTGTCATGTCTTGACCATCTAACTTGAAGATATCCCATTGCCAAGCAACCATTGGTTGTATTTCTCAGCTATCTGCTCACCACGCTAGCTCTGTGCTGAAATATGGTTGCTGGGCTTTTCCACTTCATTGGCCTCTACTGAGAGGTGACATCATTGCTTGTGAGCTCCTCCACAATCTTGGCAAATCTCCTTGTCTTACTTCTCTAGGAAGATGCTTCAAAACCTGTCGTTTAGTGGATCGATTAGGTAGTTTCCTGGGTCATGACCCTTGCTTGCTTGTGCGTTCGTTATTTTGCCCTGTGGAGTGCTGTGTTGTCTTTGACTTTAGAGATGGGAGACTGTGTCGCACACTGCGTGTGTCTGCCATGCACCTGCCTGGCCTTCCTCAGACCTCTCTAAGCTCTGTTCCCTGGAATAGCCCTTCATCCTGACAGTCAGGCTTTGCGGTCGTGCAGTTTTCTCTGTGCTTAGACTTCGAGCCCAAATTATAAGTTTTTTCACACACATGTATTAGGAGAAAACTGCAGGTCATGTCAACATAAAGATGTGTCAAATAGCAGAGGGTTTGGGATCCATTCATTGGCACATACTAGGATCACGATTCTCCAGGGACCGTCCTAGAGCTGCTTCCAACAGAATCATCTAGAGGGGGATTTTTAAAATGTGGATTCCTCATGACCACCTCCGCATAACTGAGCAGGATCTCTGGAGGTGGAACCTGGATGTTCAACAGGTTTTACAGGTGAATCATATACATTCTGAGAACCATAGTACTGGAGAACTTTTCTATTTTCTGACTAATAGACCCAAACAATTTTATGTACTCATTCATATAGGTCTAATGCTTCCTAGAATGTTAAAGTTGAAAAGTGTCGTAGGGATCATTGAGGTCACTTGTGCAGTCTTCCCAGGTGGCCAGACGCCCCCCACTTTGATGCCTGCAGTGATAAGGGGCCTGTGACTTGCACTGTTGAACTGCTGCAATGATCAGAAAGTTCTTGTATTGATTCAAAAACCTCCAGCTTCACCTCTCCGTTCCAGTTTTGACCCTGGATAAATACATCATGATCCTTCTTTCACATAACATGTTTTCTAACATTAGATCTTTAATTCACATCACCAAGCATTTTCAAGTACCTTTTATAAATCCATAACCCAGCCTATGTTAGGGCCTGGAATTCCAAACAAAACTCTGAGGTAGGATGCTTTTCCGTGAGACAGATCCTCCTGGTGGACGTGGGGAAGGAAAACATCTATGTGCGGGGAAGGAAACGCTAAAATAGAGGTTTTATGGGGGCGCTGAGGTGAGAGCGATAATTCTTCCTGTTGCATAGAGAAAGCACCACAGAGGAAGTGCCCTTTGTGCAATGCGAAGAAAGCGTCGAATTTCTTCCAGGTGGAGAAGATGAATGAGGGACATTCCAAGCAGAGGTGCCAGTGTGAGTAGGGTCATGGGAATTGTGACAGGGACCAGTGCAAAGTCCGGTGTGTGTGGAACACAGGAGGAGAGGGATGCAGGGGAGGGAGGTGGCAGGAAGTGAAGCTAGAAGCACATTTTGGGAAGAGGCGTCGAGGTCTTTATCTGCGTGCTGTTTGGAGACCTCTGTCATACCACCGCTGTGACTTGCGCTGCCTTTCCGAGCTGCCCCACGTTTCTCTTGACTGTCCCTGGCTTCTCCAGGCCTCTCCACAGCAGGTGATGCTCCCTCTATCTCCTGCTTAACTGGCAAGAATCAGGCCCCAGATTCAGTATCTGACTCAATCCCTTTTCAGAAGAGAAGGGCAAAATAAATTAGAGTAACAAACCCGACCCACTTTCACTTAAATAAGATGAGAGTTATTACTTTTTTCTACAGTGATACCTGCTACAATGGGAGGATCGTGCACATCCACTGAAGTTAGAATACTCGCAGATGTGCCCGGCAGGCGGACCTCAGGGTCAGTCTGAACACTCACCTCTTGTCGTCTTTACTGTGCAGTCAGTGAGTGTCCAACAGGTCACATCCAGGGAAGCGAGGGTCTCGCAATCCATGGCACCCTAACGTAGAAACTCCAAAGGCTCCCGTGTTTGGGTGAGTTTTATGGTTTCTTTAGACATGGATGGCCGCCACTCAAAATGCACCCATCAGTCCAAGGATGGGATAGACAATTTTCCACCAGTCATTGCCGTCGCAGAAGAGGGATGAAATCAGCTATTTGCAGCACTTCAGGCAGCCAGGAATGTCAAAGATTGGCTGTTGCCATTGCAGCATCTGTTGGCATCACCGGAAAGCATGAAAAATAATGGAAATGAGATTGCTGATGAGCAGAGGGTTTAGAGATGTAATTTCTCCCCGCATTCTGTTTTCTACCAGGGTACCTCCCCAGCATCTCTTGGTAGCGAGAACCAGAGCGTTTCCCCTGGTTACAACTGTGTACTTATGCAAAGGACATGGTGGAAAGCCATCCCAGCATTTTATGACAGCAGAACACAAATGTGTAGGTATGATGTGTTGTGAGTTCAGTTAACTAGGGAAGTGAATTTTGTAATGCTAAGGACAGAGAGAGGAGGTTTGACGATGGATTTAGCCCCATCTGACGCCTTCAGTGTACACAAGCAAGGCAAATTCCTAACGTGTGCCCCATGCGGAAAAGAAGGTCTGCAATCACTAACCTAAAGGAGAAGGAGACGTATGCACCTGCTCCCACTTAACCAGTGGTGAGCAATTTTTAGACACATTTGAAAGGATCCTTCAGTGAAAAGGGTTCTCAGAGAAAGTCAAGAGGGCATGAGTCAGGGCGAACACTAAGTTTCCAGGACCAAAGTGCTTATTTCCTAGATGTTCCAGAATATAAGGAAACTATCATGGAAATGACCTTAGCAGGGGCCCAGTTAGTACTTTATACCCCACCCCCAACACACACACCCCAGGAAGACTCCCGAATGGGCCTCGTGTTCCCCAAGCACTGACTGATTAGTTCATCCAGATTCTTTAGCAGTTTTTGCATTTGTTCTTCAAAACCAGGCACCTGTTTTGATTTGTTTTGTTTAAGTTGCATTAAGAGCTTTAAGCAAAACCAGCTCAGCCAATTGCTGTGACAGCCCTAGCCTAGGACTTCCTACTTCGATGGCCATGACTGAGGACAGTACCACAGGGCATGCTGCTTACTGACCGAACCAGGCCAGTTGGCTGGGAGGCCTGGTCGGAGTCAAGTTTTCGTAATGCCAGCCTCTTTGTGGGCTCTGCAGCCTTGGCAGGAGCATTGCTCTGAAGCACCATGGAGAGAGGAAACGGGGTCTGCTGGTCCCTGAGAGAGGCCCCATTAGCAGAGCATGGGGAGGGGGAGCCACCTGCAAAGTTCAGCCCATTTCTGCCACTTGGTTCCGTTCCAGCTAGTGGAAGACATACTCCTCCTCCGGGGTACATTGCAGTGACACTGTGATTGGTGGAGGGGAGCAAAGCACTCGTCAGCTGAGCGAGTATTGGCTGTCACTCCTGTTATCAAGCTGCCTGCTTATTTGCGATTTTATTTTCAGATGTGATTGACAGCTGGATGGCACTGACATTCTCGGCACAAACATACAGCCTGTTATTATGCTTGCATTAACATTTTGATAAACACACGGTGCAGCATCGGCAAAGTAATTACATGTCATCACTTCAGTGCTTCATCAAAGAAAAGTTTACTGTGTAATTGCTCTGTGATTTACCTAGATAGAATGTGTTACATTCCACAAAGCTTCTTTCTATTTAATAGTTTACATTTACTCTTTAAAATACACAATATCCCTTCCCAGGGGCTTCCTTGGTCTAAAATAAACTTGGCAATATAATTTAGCTTTCCATAAATATACTTAGATTTTACTGTGGAGTGCTTTTGCATAATAGTTATTTAGTGCTAAGTGTAAATATGCAATGCATTATATTGGCTGAGCTATCAAAAAGAAAAAACAACTTTTGACAACAAGGAAAGATAGGATATTGTTACCTTGGTTTCTGCATTAAGAAAAGGGCCTTTTGCTCTTATATTTATATCCGCGCTTTTCACAATGACATCTAATTTTACAATAATCTGACTTGAGCTGAAACGCCTAGCAGTAGAATCTAAAATACTGGTTCTCATTAGTGTTTAAAGAGCTCTTCCGGCATGGCGCTGAAAGGTGTTCTGAGGAAAGCACAGGTGATTGTGGGGTGCTGGGAGTCGGAGACCGAGGCACGATTCAACTGGCATTCACTCAGTGCGATCCTCCGAACAGTCAGTACCTGGGAAGTCAGAGCGCGGTGTGGGCAGCCGGAGCGAACGTGTCTAAGAGCCCCCAGCAGCATCTCAACTGTGAAGTGCTTTTGTGGCTGATACTGGGAAGGTGCTTTGAGTCGCCAGCCTCTTTGTAATTATTCATGAGACACCCTTGACAGCCTCAGTGGAGGTGAGACAGGCAAAGCCTTTGTCCCAGATGCATCCATCTTGGAGAGGACAGGCACAGAGAAGGGACCTTGAGGGTGGTGGCCAGGTTGCTTTCCCGACACCTCATACCCTCAGCTGTTCCACCTCGAGGGGTCTCCATAGGCACAAGGCTCCCCAGTAAATACCTAAGCTCCCTTCTTCAATACTGAGGGGGCGCAGAAGTGGGCCAGCCACTCGATAAGGACGTGATACTCTGCGTCTCTGGGACCTGAGATCAGACGAGTCCTTGAGATGCCCTTTGCTACTCCTGGGAGTGGCTCTTTGCCAGAGGGTCGTCCCTCAGATGACACACGCAGCTCTGTGCAGAGGCTAAATGGCTGAGCCGTGAGCATCGAGCTGAAATCCAAAGCCTTCTGATTCTCTGACTACTTCCCCATGCTTTGGGGAGACCTCATGGCTTCGCGGACAGTGGCTTGGAGGGGAGAGAAATGGGAGAAACGGGACAGATTGCAGCCCGGATGTGAAAGTGAAGCTGAGATTCGCACTGAGGCAGAGACGGAGCGGAGCAGTGAGGGGACCGGAAGGGAGTGAGGCCAGTGGTCTTGGTCAGAAGGACCTAGCGTGGTCCTGACAACGCCACATCAGTTCAGCTGAGCCCGGGGGGCAGCGGCACCCTCATCAGGTGCTTTTCCAGTGCAGCTGGAGCCACAGGAAGAAACAGTGAAGACACGCATTTCCAGATGTGTGTGATGGTTCAATAATTCCACGTTAGTGTATATTAATCCCTTCTGGAAACTGGCATTAACTCGGCTTTAGCACCAGTCTAAATAAACATGTCAGCTCTGAGAGCAGGCGCTGCTTTGCATACCAGCTGCATATGGCATCTGCATCCTGGTGCAGGTTCCCTGTGCATTACCTCCGGAGCTCCAGTTTCCCTCTCTGCATCCGGGCGGACGCAGAATATTCCCTCTTGCTGTCAGTGATGAGAAGAAAGATGCCGTTTTAATTGCCGGTCGGCCTGCAAAGTGATGCTCGTAATTGACAGAGATCGCTTGGCTGCAAGGAAGAAAGACACACTGATTAGGAGAGATGGTCTTTAATATTGCATTTAGCCTGCTCTCTTTTCTCCCCTTTTCTTTTCACCTGCGCCCTTTGAGGGATGCCTCATTCTTTGCCATTTCTCTTTGAGGGAGAAAAAAAGTGCAGCAAGGTCCACAAAGGGACCCTGGCTCCTCAGGGTGATCTCACTGCATTGAGAGGCTTGAAAGCTCTAGTATGGAAATATGCTGAACTGTCCAAAGCCAGAATTTGTTCCTGGCACATTAAATGTCCATGTCCCCTCCGACCTGCCAGTCCCGGAGGTGGCCGGGCGAATGTCACTTTTCATCTGCCTCCGATTACGAGGTCAGATCTTCACATCTTCATGCTTCTTTTTCTTTTGTGGCCTTTGCTCCTGGATTCGGGTTGTCTTGCATTTTTTTTTCTTGAGAATCATATTGACTCTTTTTCTAGAGAGCTTTAAAAAATTGCAGTGTTAGAAAAAATGTATATGGGTTAAAATGCATTTTTCATGTCCTTTCATGCTCTATTGATTTTTTTCTCTCATTTTTCTTACAAAAGAAAGTTGTTTTTTTTTTTTTTTTTTTTTTTTTTGAGACAGAGTCTCACTCTCGCCTGGGGGCGAGTGCCGTGGCGTCAGCCTAGCTCACAGCAACCTCAAACTCCTGGGCTCCAGCAATCCTACTGTCTCAGCCTCCCGAGTAGCTGGGACTACAGGCATGTGCCACCATGCCCGGCTAATTTTTTCTATATATATTTTTACCTGT